>ML293500.1:30364-118470 GCA_005239495.1 Nicotiana undulata | reverse complement strand
TATATATATATATATATATATATATATATATATATATATATATATACACACACACAACCCACATAGTGTCTACGGAGCCTCTAAGAGTACGAACAATATACATAGACTTGTCGGTGACAAATCCCCGGCTATACCTCAAAAGAAGGCGACATAAACAAAATGAGCCAACATGAACTACACACGATCCCGAGAAGAAGTGGGGCTGACCAAGACTGATGAGAAAATGGAAGGGAAGGCACCAATATCGGCGATTGGAGCTACCTGCTATGGAACCACCTACATCCATATAAAAGATGTAGCGCCTCCCGGCAAAAGGGACGTTAGTACCATTGAATAGTACTAGTATGTATGAACAAACTTCACTCTAAGTAGAATCAAACAGTGCACAGATAGGAGACAGTCAAGGAAACCAAACAAATACTACATAGAAACACAGAAAACACAATGAGAGTTTCACAGTTCTTTATTTCAATTACTCTCTTGTTTCGGCGCGCAACCCGATCCCACCGTACAATCATATTCCACCCTTATTTCTTCTCATCATTCCACCCTTATTTCTTCTGTTGCGGCACGCAACACGATCCCAGCGTACAATCATATTCCACACTTATTACTTCTCAACATATCACCCTTATTCCTCCTATTGCGACGCGCAACCCGATCCCACTGTATAATCACATTGATAGCAACAACAACCAACAATTCAATCGCAAGGATTTCTATCATCAAGAGTATAAATTCATAACAACCAAACAACCATGTGAAATCAAGGGCACAATAACCTTTACCAAACAGTGAGTCATGTACGGTATGCCATAATCATTTAGCTTAATTAAATCAATCCACATTTCCTTTCCATCATTTGCTACACAGACTTTATCACTTTGATACATTCAACAATTGGGTTCGTTATCATTTCGTTCATTTAGTAGCACTTCCTTTCATACCGAGATATTCAAGCATATAATGAGTTTTGCACATGATAGAGTAAGTACAGAGAATTACATTTCACAATCTCACATATCATGGTGGCATGGAAATCAACTAAGGCATTCAGAGAACAGAACCCTTCATCTTATCACAATAGGACATCTGATTCAAATACAATCAAACCAGGAATACATATCGAATGTTTGGACACCAACAAGGCGACTCTACAAAGATTAAAGTTAGCCATACATACCTCGAATTGGAATTTCTCCTTAATTTCTATCACAAATCATCAGACCGTCTAGCACCGTCAATCTAATTCACAATGTGACGCATTTAACTTAGAATTAGGAATCATAAACATAACTTGAACTCATTTGGTCATTTAATCAATCGCTACGGGATCCCTTAGATTAACTTACCACCTTTTTGTGAAAAATTACTCTATCTCACTCCCCTTTACTAGATTGTAACAAATCATATACATGCATGCAAGGTTTTACACTCTCGTCTTCAAGAACCAACCCATGTGCGTCCCATTTTTAACTAAATTATGAGAATTAAATGGAAATGGGGTGGGGACTTACCTCTTATGGTAAAGAAGATGATGACTACTCGAAAATTTCCAGGCCTAAGTAGAGGTGGTGGACTGATTCTTGGGTATGAAAATTAGAAATTAGAAATTAGAAGCCCCAAAGCAGGAAATACGGTTAGGAATGCGATCGCATTCCTGCTATGCGGCCCACATTCCTGTCGCATAAGTGTCCCTCAGCTAGGCCAAAATGGGAAACAGACTGCCTAGGTATGCGACCACTATGCGGTCCGCATACCTGTTATGCGATTGCATAGTGTGTCGCATAACCTCCGCCTAAAACATGGAGGTGCAAGAATGCGACAACTATGTGGCCCGCATTCATAAAATGTGATCGCATCTTGGGCCGCATAGCTGTCCTCAAAATGGACAGCAACTGTCCAGGTATGCGACCACCGCATACCTGATCTGCGATCGCATAGTGGACCGCAAATCTCTGGAAAATTTTATCTTTTCAATCCTGGGGTACTTTTTACTCAAAAAGGGCCCGTTTTAAGAATTTCTATAGTTATAACAATATTGGGGCCTACCCGGGTATCGTTTTTAGTACCTGTTTGAAATCCTTTACCTCTAAATCGGCATATAATATTTCACCAAATGAAATCCTTTACCTCTTTTTCTCGTACCTGTTTGAAAGCTCCTTCCCCTAGCCATTTGGAAAAATAATCTGTTAATACCAACAAAAATCGTACCTTTCTTTTATCTTGTGGTAAAGGACCTACTATATCCATTCCCCACTTCGTAAATGGCCACGAGGAAATAACCGTATGTAATAATTCTGCAGGGTGATGCATATTATTGCCATATCGTTGACATTTATCACACGTTGCTACAAAATTTTCTGCATCCTCTTCCATTTTAGGACAGTAGTATCCTGCCCTGATTAGTGTTTTAACTAAAGAACTTTCTCTTGCGTGATTTCCGCTATGCCCTTCATGCACTTCTTTCATCACATTTCTGTTTGAGCGGGTCCTAGGAACCTTGCTAAAGGACCACCAAACATCTTTCGATATAAATTCCCTTGAATTAAACAGTAACGAGCAGCTTTTCGTCGAAGCAATTGAGACTCTTTCTTGCCTTCGAGTACGATCATGTACTATAAAAAATTAACAATCTCGTTTCTCCAATCCCAAGTTAAATTATTAAGCTTACCTCATTCTTATCCTGGTCGAGTGTTGAATGAAATAAGTGTATTACGATAGCATTTTCTGCACTTGTTACTTCTGCAACTGATGCAAGGTTAGCTAATGTATCCGCTTCTGCATTTTCTTCCCTGGGTATTTGCACGATCTTCCATGATTGGAATTGTCTGATTAGTTCTCGTGCCTTTTCCAAGTATTGTTGCATTTGTGCCTCTCTAGCTATGTAAGTCCCCTGCATCTGATTGACTACCAGCTGAGAATCGCTTTTAATCACGATTTGATCTATGGAGAGTTAACGTGTCAGTTCCAAACTTGCAATTACAGCTTCGTACTTTACTTCATTGTTAGTAATAGGGTAACACTTAATTGCTCATTTTATACTTTCCCCCGAAGGTGGAATTAGGACGATACCCAAACCGGCTCCTTTGACATTTGAGGAACCATCAATAAATAAAGTCCACGTACATGGATTAGATCCAGTGAATATTTGTAATTCTTTTTCTACTTCAGGAAATATATTTGTGCTAAAATCCGCTACAAAATTTGCTAAACCTTGAGATTATATTGCGGTTCTAGGTTGGTAAATGATATCTTATTCACTGAGTTCTATTGCCCACTTTGCTAATCTTCCTAACAATTCATATTTATGCAAAATATTCCTTAAAGAATATGCAGTTATTACGGAAATAGGGTGACATTGAAAGTATGATCTCAATTTTCTAGATGTCATAATTAATGATAAAGTAATTTTTTCTAGATGAGAATATCTAGTCTCAGCATCCAATAGATTTACTAACATAATAAATTGGAGAATGTTTAGCTTTGTCTTCTCATACTAAAACTACACTTACAGCCACTTCTGAAACTACGAGATATACAAATAGTCTCTCCATCCCTTGGTTTAGCCAACAAATGAGGATTTTCCCTTTTAACACTGAAAAGAATTTGAAACTTTTTTCTGAAGATTTTGAAATGAATCTTCCCAGAGCTCCAATCCTACATGTCAATCTTTGTACCTCTTTTTTGCTCGTGTATATATCATGTATTTCTTCAATAGATTTAATTTGTGCAAGATTTACCTCAATACCCCTATTAGATATAAGAAAACATAAGAACTTACCTGAAGTTACGCCAAAAGCGCACTTTTTGGGTTCAATTTCATATTATAGTTGCGGAGGATCTCGAAGGTATTTGAAAGATGTTGAAAAATCTTCCGCTTGTGTAGATTTGACCAACATATCATCAATATACACTTTCATGGTCTTTCACAGGTGTTCTTGGAACATATTGGTCACCAACCTCTGATATGTGGCTCCAGCATTTTTCAAGCCAAAAGACATAAATTTGTAACAATAAGTCCTCTTGTCCGTAATGAATGGAGTTTTTTCTTCATCTAAGGGATCCATTTTTGTTTGATTATAACCAGAATATGCATCTAAAAATCTTAATAGCCGATGATCTGCGATAGAATCAATCAATTGATCTATATGCGGTAAAAGGAATGAATCTTTTGGACGTGCTTTATTTAAGTCAGTGTAATCTACACAAACTCTCCATTTACCGTTCTTTTTTGGAACTACCACACTATTAGCTAACCAATTAGGATATTTTACCTCGCTTATTGTACTGATCTTTAAGAGTTTTTGTACCTCATCATTGATCACTTGATTTTTGAATGATCCTTACTTCCTCTTCTTTTGCTTGACAGATATATATGATGGATCTTCATTTAATTTACGGGTCATCACCTCCGGAGGTATACCTGTCATATCTGAATGTGACCATGTAAAACAATCTATGTTAGCTTTTAAAAATTCAATTAACTTACCTCTCATTTCTGGGCTAAGCTTTGCTCAAATATGAATTTTTCGATCTGGCCATTGTTCGAATTGTACAACAGCTTCGAGCTCTTCAATTGTTGTTTTGATGTTTTTATTCTCTTCTGGTTATTGAATTACATCCGGTCTCAAATCCACATCGATCTGTATTGATACATTTTCAGTTGAGATTTGATTTACCGCATCTCCCTCATTGGCACTTGTATCTTTCTGGCTTGGCTGCACCATCAAGTTGATATTCTTTGAAGTTTGTTGATCCCCTCGAATCTGTTTAATTCCCCATTTTAAGGGAATTTAATAACTTGATGTAATGTAGACGGCACAACATCCATATCATGAATCCATGGCCTCCCAAGAATCACATTGTAGGTCATGTCTGTGTCTATCACTTGAAATTTTGTTTCTTTGATGACTCCTTCCGCGAATGTATGTAGCTTTATCTCACCTTTGTAATAATGGTTGAATATCGAACCCCGATAAGGAATATGCTTTTGGAAATATTCGGCCGCCAATTAGCATTTCGTTCACCACTCGCAATAAAATAATTTTCATGGAGCTACCTGGATCAATCAAAACTCGTTTTACATTAGTTCAAGTATCCTTGCTCTTTTGTGATTGCTTTAAATACTGGTACAATGTCTATGTCTGAACCAATACCAATCTGTTTGAATCATATGCTAAATATGGATTCTGTTTGTTCTAGGAGGAGTTCTGTTTGCAGTCCTGTAATTTTAATCTGTTTGCTCCTAAAAGCAAATTGTTTTCTAAAACTGTACCCCTACCCTTTATATACTATTTTCAACTTCTACTCTTAGTTATTTAGGGTCCTACCATCCCTTGTGTGAGCATTGCCTAGGGTCCTTGAGACTCCTCCGAACTCTGACACATTGGGGATGGTCTTCCAATTTTTTTACAAACTGCTGTTTTTCTAAGTAAGGTTCTGGTGTGAGCATTGCCTGGCGCCCCTGAGGCTCTTGGGAACTTTGACACACCAGAAGTCCAATTTTATGTATCATGGATGGACCACTATTATGCTTCAGATCTGCTTTGCTTGAAGGCTTGGTTCCCATGTTTATATTGGCCTATGAAGGCTCCCTATAGTGTAATGAATTTTGCTATGTAATTTATTCATTATTGGGCTGTAATAATCTGGGGGGGGGGGGGGGGGGGGGGGGGTTTTTTTTTTTTTTAAACAATTTGAGTGTTTAAAAAAAAGAGGGGGGGGGGGGGGGGGGGAGAGGAGGGGTTCTTTTTATATATATTTGTTTAAACTCGGGTAGAAATCCTGCCTATAGGTTATTGTGTTGATTTATTATGTGAATGATACTGCTCGTGTAGAGATCCTGCCTATAGGATGTCTTTTAATTGTTTGTGACTCTGAATTTTCATACTTTTGGCATACTAGAAATCCTGCCTATAGGTTTTCTATCATTTCTGCATTAGAAATCCATGTTCATAGGATCTACACATATTTCCAATCTCAACGTGCATTAGTGATCATGCGTATAGGATCTTATTTATGTAAATTAATAAGCTTCCCTGGCAATGTGTTTAAAATTCCGCCCACATGTGATTAATAGATTCCATGCCTATAGGAGATTTAAAAAATTAATTTTCTTTAACTTAGATATCATGCATACAGGAGATATAAAATTAGAGAGCATGCCTATAAGATCTGAAAAAGATAAAATCTGTCTTTTGAGAAATTCACTTAGAAATCATGGTATAGGTCTATAATTGACAGTTGTAGATGACATGCCTATAAGATTCTGTTCTAGTTATCACTTAGGCAAACTTGTAGGGTTATTAAGAATTTTGGGTTTAAAACTGTGATATCTTGCTGCCTGAAAGTACCCAAATTCAGAGTTTAATAAAATCAGTAGGCAAACTGATAGGTACTGCTGCTCGCTTTAATAAAATTGTTGTCTTACATCCTGTTTATGCTCATCTAGATATCCTTCCTATAGGATCCCTTAAATTAACAAAATGTGCTGATTAACTGGCGTGCATTTGTTGTCTACTTGTGGAGGTTAATATGAGCCCTTATTTGCTCCTTATATGATAGTCTTATCTGAATTTTGTTGTCGCCTAGATTTTCCTCATTTTAAGTAACATAGGTAAGTCTAGAATTATCAAAAATAGAGGTCCTAAATACCTCTAGGTTCATAGGCAGGGGATGTGTAGTGCATGCATAAGGTACACATTAGAAGCTATTAGAACGCTTAGGTAACAATTGAAAGATAGTAATTGGGTAGTAAAGGAGATTATGACCCTTGCACTAATACTATGTGTAGCACCCTAACTTGGGGAAAGTTACCAAGTATTACATGGAAATGATCTTATAGGCTAAAAAACTTAGGACCCCTTTAATTTCTGTTTTAAAGTAATATCTATTTGTCTAAATTGTTTTATTTTCCCTTAAGACTAATTCACTTAATTAAGTTTGGTCGGGACCCACAAATGTGGACCTCGAGGGATGCCTAACACCTTCCCTTCAAGGTAATTTCGAGCCTTTACCTCAGCTCTGGTGACGCAAACTGGTTTTATGAGTTAATTTCTCTAGGTTCCCTAACGCACCTTAATCTGTTAGGTGGTGACTCTTCAAATCCCATACCCCATCCCAAAAGGAAGGAAGTTGTCTTAGAAATGTCGAAACCCGATTCCGTGAGGAAAAAGGAGGCGAGACATCATCCTTTCACGCTGGAATCTATCTACAAATTCTCTGAGAAATTATGTATCTCCTTGCTTTACTTTAAAGATATACTCCATTCTTTTTTCAACTTTTTGAGCTCCCGAGTGTGCTTTTATAATAAATCTGCAACCTCAGCAAAAGAGTCAATAGCATTTTCAGGTAAAAGAGAATTTCACGTTAATGCCCCTTTCGTAAGTGTTTCTCCAGACTTTTTGATCAACACTGATTCGATCTCCTGCTTGGTTAAATCAATGCCTTTTATTCCTGTAGTGAACGCAGTGACATGGTCACGTGGATCAATCGTTCCATCATATTTTGGAATGTCATGTATTTTGAACTTCTTGGGAATGAGCAATGGAGCCGCGCTTGGTTTCCAGGGTTGTTGCGAATATTTGTCGATATCCACTCCCTTAATTACATGTGGTACGCCAGGTATTTGCTCGATACAATCGATTTTTTCTTTCACATGTTTATGCAAAGTTAATAATGTTTGTAAATCAGAATTATTAGGCGTACCTCGTCTCCCATCACGTGACTCATTGGGAGTTCTCTCGCTTCCTGAATTAGCTAATCCTGAACGTGGGATTTCCACAGTTGCAGTATTATTTGGGGGAGGAGTTGGTGTCAGAACTGATAGTCCCCTCATGAAATCTTGGAGAGCATTATTCACGTGTTCAACGATCAACTATTTCACAACATCCTACTCGATGGTTTGTTCATCTCCATGTTGTTCATTATTGTGAGTAGTAGATCTTTCAGGTGACCCTTCTCGTGAAATGCGTGGTGTTTCCTGAGGCGATGGAACTGGAGTTCCTTCCACCTGCTGGTTGTTGTCATTGACAGTTGACATGACTGTGAGAGAGAAAGATTTGGAAAGTAAGAAGATTATCAGAATTTCGCTAACGAAACCAATTTGTTTAACCAAAGAAATAGATTCTCAGTCAAAGCCTATTTTTAAAAATATTCGGGCTACTAATAACCAAGAAATTCCGTATTCTCTCAATTATAAGAAAGGAAATTAGTATAAGAAATAACAAAGTAAACGATTGAAAGCAAAAAAAAAAGTAATTGTATTCCAGTAATAATCAAAATGTGTTCTTACAAGTGAAATTTCCTTCCCTTATATAGGAATTTACAAGTACAACATTTCTTTCCTTTTATGACTGAATCATTATGAGCATTAATTACATTAATGAAACGTTATAATTGGCAATCGTAACTGTTCGTGAAGATTTTGTAACGTTTCAGATCCTTCTTCCTCATTAATTGAAGATTCGTGAATCTTTCCTCTATACTGTCTTGATTCATCCTGTCAGTGTCTCATCACTTAGCAATTCCGGCTCGAGCGACCGTACCCCTTTCACCTCGTGAGTGATTTGTTCGTACCTATTACGACTCTTGCATCTTTTAATGCAACTCTCCAACTGTCACTTTCTTAGTGTTCTACGTGTCTTGCCATGACAACCACATATATAATTTCACGTGTAATATTTATTTTTACGAATATAGATCCACTTAATACTTCCTATTTTATAGTTTTTTGGAGCGGTTATACTGTATAATTTTGCCTTACTTGACGGAAGGCAGCCAAATAACCGTCCAAGAAACCGATTGAACTAAAATTTGCCGTTAGATATATTATGTGCATAATTCATATATAATAAGAGTATAACCATATATAATTTATATGTACCGATTAGGATTAGTGAATCCATCTTGCTATTTTTGCAAAGATTCTTGTAAAAATCTACGGAACGAGTCATTTGAAAACTTTATTATTACGAGAGAAAAAAATTATTATCAAAATTCCTAACTTTTTAGATTACTAGTTCAATCAAATTTTAGCAAAAATATTAGTATCATATGGTATCCCCTCAATACTTCTTATTTGATAATAATGCCCTTAGTATACTTTATTGTCTTTACTCATGTGTGAAAACAAGTGTTGACTAAAATAATTCAACAATAGGGATTAAGCTAATGATCATTTGTTGCAATTTATTGTCATTAATGATAGGCTAAATAGTGAAGTGTTGAACTTATGCATAGTAGAGTATTTTTAAACACATGTTTTGTTATTAATTTTATACTGTATTATCAGATGGTTCTAAGGTTGAGGCTGTAGAGCTCAATCAGTTTTCAGTCCAGGCAGTAAACTCTGGTTATGGCAGCATAATCGGTGGTCCTTTAGAACTCGTATTAGCCAGGTGAGCGTGTTGAAGGATTAATAGGAGGACCGTGGTTTAGGGTTTGCTTGACAGGGCTGATGTCTCTGTAAAAGGTTCCATTTAGCATCGTCGAAGCGATCCGGTGCAATATATATATATATATATATATATATATGAAAAAATTAAAAGAGTTTCAATCATTTTTGACGTAAGAAGTTAAAATCGGATGAGAAAAACGTGTTTGGTAGCACATAGTCCATCAAAGCTCCAAACAAGTTATAGCAGATTATTACATAAATAAATAAATAAATAAAAATATGATAAGAGGTGATTTTGAATTTTTGTCCTAGCCTTACAAAATCTTTAAAATTGACCTCAGGTTAAAATAAATTCGCTAGACAAAACTTTTGTTGCTATGAGGCATAAGTTCTAGTTGTAATGTACGCAGAAGTTAATTTTGGCCATGAGGCAAGAGTTCGAGACATTTCATATTTCAACACATAAGTTATGTTTTGGAGGATTTACTCCTCACTTTTAGAATTATTTTAATTTTTATATATGAGTATTGGGTCGGATGAGCCAAGTTAGGTTGGTTCATCCCTATTTTAACAGGATTATTATTTATTAGACTGAAAATAAGAAAATAAAAAACCAAAAAAAAAGAAAATACTAATAAAAAATTATATTTTTCAATCACTATGATTTTTGTGTGATTTAGTAAAAGTTTTATGATTTTTGTATTAGAAAATATAGTTATATGACTTTGATAAAAAAAATACTCATAATTATATGATTATTGTGTGAAAAAATAAGGTTTGTGAAATTTAGTATTAAATTTGAAGTGAAACGACACTCATATAAAGGAGGTGTTGATCGTTAATTCTAGACATTTTTCTCAAAGTCTTTACTAATCATTTTTCACTTCAATATTACTATAAACTACACAATACATTTGCTAATAATTGATTAAGTTCTATCCTTTAGTTTACAATGTCATGAAGATCATTTAGATCCTTAAGGTCAGAGGCGGAGTCAATTTTTAAATTTATGAGTTTGAAATTTTAATTGATTTAAATTATTGAGTTCTAAATTAATAATTTAATCATATTCAATGGACTTTCTAAAATAAATACATGGTTCGAACCAAAGCAATTGAGTTCAATCAGACTTGTACTTCGCTCTCTAGCTCCGCCCCTACTTAAGGTAAAATGCAAGGTAAGTTTTGGCAGATAGGGAAAAGCTTACAAGTAAATGCAAGAAAATTTCTTTTCCAGCATTCTAAGGCCTTGTTTGTCCATAAAAAAGTTCTTTTTTCCAAAAAGAAATTCAAAAATGTGTTCGTCCACGAAATTTTTCGAATTTTCAAAAGATCCCCTTTTCAAAACTTTCAAAAATTGTTTTTCCCAACTCACAAAAATCGTGACATTTTTTCTAGTGAAATGCGTGTCCAAGTATAATTTCAAATTCCAAATACGATTTTTCAACTTAACTCCAAAAACTACTTTTTTTCAAAAATTACACTTTTTATTTCCAAACCCCTAATGCAAGCAAATGTACTAGCAAGAACCCCAATAGGACCACCAGCTTTGCTCCCTATAGTTTTGATTGGACAATGTAATATGTAGTATATACCATGTTGTAATATGTACTGTTTTGCTTTAATGAATATTATCTTTCATTACCAATGAAAAAAAAAATCTCTATAATGGCCTACACTTTTTTCACTTTCTTTGCAATTTATGATCTGCTCAAGTGGATATTTCAAAAATCCACTATTACACGTGGCGACTTTGGGTTGGCTGTAAGAGAGGAAATCTTCATTGGGGTGGATTTTATTGAACATATTATATCCAAAAAGAAAATATTATGCACGGTGCTGAACTTTGCCAAATGGACATGAAACAAAAACAAAAAATAGCAAATTGTCTTTCACCAATTATAAAACAGATAATGATATTCTAGGATAAGGACTTTGGTCCTTTTGAGTCATTTATATACAGTAGGCGCAAGCCCATTAAACTCATCAAGCCACAAAATATTCTCTCTCTGTAGTAGCTGCATTCAAGAGTTTTCTCATTTTGTTTCTACAATGGCAGCTGCTACAATGGCTCTCTCTTCCTCTTCTTTTGCCGGAAAGGCGGTGAAACTCTCACCATCTTCCTCTGAAATCACTGGATATGGGAAAGTTACCATGAGGAAGACGGCTAGCAAGGCCAAGCCTGTCTCTTCTGGTAGCCCATGGTACGGTCCTGACCGTGTCAAGTATTTGGGACCATTCTCTGGTGAGTCTCCAAGCTACTTGACCGGTGAATTTCCTGGTGACTATGGGTGGGACACTGCTGGACTTTCAGCTGATCCAGAAACTTTTGCCAAGAACCGTGAGTTGGAGGTGATCCACTGTAGATGGGCGATGCTTGGAGCTCTTGGTTGTGTTTTCCCCGAGCTCTTGGCACGTAACGGTGTCAAATTCGGTGAAGCTGTATGGTTCAAGGCTGGATCGCAGATTTTTAGTGAGGGTGGACTTGACTACTTGGGCAACCCGAGTTTGGTCCATGCACAAAGCATCTTGGCCATCTGGGCTTGCCAAGTCGTGCTGATGGGAGCAGTTGAGGGTTACCGTGTTGCTGGTGGACCTCTTGGTGAGGTTGTCGACCCACTCTACCCCGGTGGTAGCTTTGACCCATTGGGCCTTGCCGATGATCCAGAAGCTTTTGCTGAGCTTAAAGTAAAGGAGATCAAGAATGGTAGACTTGCTATGTTCTCCATGTTTGGATTCTTCGTGCAGGCTATAGTCACCGGAAAGGGTCCATTGGAGAATCTTGCTGACCACCTTGCCGACCCAGTTACCAACAACGCATGGTCCTACGCCACAAACTTTGTCCCTGGAAAGTGAAATTCTTAGAAACAAAAAGTATCTCCTCTAGTATCACATTTTTTGATGGCCTTGTAAAGCTATTGTAAATTAGTGAACATCCTATGTGAATTTTGTTTAATTGTGTAGTTCTCATTTACATTTTCCGTGCTTTCCTTAAGTTAAATATACAACTTAAAAGAAGAAATTCACTCTTGTTTTTTTATATTTTCTATGTTTTTCTACCACATTACAATAATCGGAAGATAATTTCTGCAGATTGACCATAGGAAGAAAAATTTGATCCTAACCAAAATCAAAGCAACAAAGAAACATAATCTGAAGCCATTGCAGACCTTTTCATCCATATTTGGGGACTGGGGCAGCCCGGTGCACAAAGTATATTCCCGCGTTTGATGTCAGGATTCGGCGAAGGACCGCACTCAAAGGGGTGTGATGTAGACCACCTACACTATTGCAAGCAATAATGTCTGCTTCCACGGTTCAAACCCGTAACTAAGCATGAAAAATGTGTACAAAAATTCACCCAATATTTCATAAGAGGGGATGCATTTAGAATACCAAAGGAAGGAGTAGTAGGATGGAAAGGATGTTTTACCAAAAACATGATAAATCTTTCTTTAGGAAATTTAATGAATGAAAGGGAAGGTTAATCCTAGTTAAATTTAATGACTGTCAGATCTATGAATGTGATGACGAGCTGAATGAAACAAAGTGTCGTAATATTAAATGTTAGACAGAGATATTGATGACGATTGATAATAAATACTCAAGTGAATATGCAGATTAAATACATGCAATGACTTAATATTAAAGGATATCTCACCCACAATACCAAATGTTAAGAGTCAACTAGCTCTTTGTCAACAATGCAGGTGATTATAAGAAACGTGGGTAGAATACTAGGTTCTTGGATCCTGTATACGAAAAGGTGTCTTTTAGTTTGAGAACCAATAGAAAAGACAAGAGACGTATATTCTTCAATAGTCAATATTACAAAGTGTTCTTTCAGAGAGTTTCAGATGCCTTTTTTCCTCTCCTTTTTTACCTATATATAGAGAACATTCTTTAGAAACCCTAAAAAAATACAGCGGAGGGAATATTCTGATAGAATATTCTCTCTTCCTAACCTAGAATTATTCTGCCGTTATTATGAATTCTTCTACTCGACCCAATGTGGATATCGTTCCGAAAGGCCCTTCGTCTTCAAATGTTGGCCGACCTGAACTTTGACCTCGACCAACGAAGTCATTGAATTTAGTCCAAATTTCAACCAATACAAAAGAGTAATTTGAGATTAACTTATATATGTTGACAGTGTGATGAAATTTGACCCCAACCAAATTATCCAACATATAGAATTGCATAATTAGCATTGAGAGTTTCTGCTATACAAATGTGTATTTCTTGTTGACCGATCGAATTGGAAATACGTAATTTCTTCTTTTTCATCTTTCATATTTCTCCTTTTCAATGAAAAGAAATGTTTACAAGTGCTAGATTTTCACTTTCTGTTTATTTAACCATATGATATTCGTAACTCACTAATCTGATTAAATTCTATTCAGATTCGTGTGGCATAGTTAGGGGTGTACAATCGAATCAGAAAATCGCACTAAACCGAAAAGTCAAATCAAATCGATTAAAAACCCCGACTAGGTTTGGTTTGATTTGATTTGGTATTGAGTAAAAAAAAAACGAACCAAACCGACATATAAATATATGATTTTTGTATATACTTTTAAGATTTTATATAAAATTTTCTGTAAAAAATATCTAAAAATATTTGGGATTCTCTTGCGGGATATAATATATAATAAAATATAAAGTGCTCCATATTTATTAACCTTAAATAATGGGTTAACATTATCAATTTCTCATCAAGTGTTACTGAAATGTGTTAATCTCTTTGTTCGTCCATATTTATATAATATGTTAAATCTATTAAATTCCTATATCTTTTTCGAATGCGAAGTGATTATTATTATTTAGGTATCATATCGGTTTTTATGTTTAATTACTAATTCGTTTAACCTTGAAAATGTATATCAAGAAAAAAATATTGTCAAATGACCAAAAAAATAACTATTATGTGTTAATAAGAAAATTCTCCCATAAAAATATTTTACTAGATAATATGTTTGTTAATTTTTTATATTTTTACTAAAAATATATTTGCTTATCAAAAATTTAACAAAGTAAGATTGAAATAATATTGATTTGACAAAAAATCCGAAAAACCGAAAACCCGACAAAACCAAACTAATCCAAACCGATATAATTTTTCTTTTTTTCCAATTTTTTCTTTTGTCTCATTGTAATGAAGAGGTATATGTGTACACTGTACACCACTAATACAAGTGGTCATATTTGATATGGCAGCCAAACAGAAGTGTGTGAACTATTGCATGGCCAAGATTTTTTAGTTGTGGATTTTGCAACAATCCTCTATCAGAAACTCTGGATTGTTGTAAGAGAAGAAATCAACATTGAGTTAGAATTTTTAGACATGATAATGTATCTAAAAACATCTAGTCATCTACAATGGCAGCTTCTACAATGGATCTTTCTTCCCCTTCTTTTGCCGGAAAGGCGGTGAAACTCGCACCGTCTTCCTCTGAAATCACCGGAAATGGGAAAGTTACCATGAGGAAGACTGCTAGCAAGGCCAAGCCTGTCTCTTCTGGTAGTCCATGGTATGGTCCTGATCGTGTCAAGTACTTGGGTCCATTCTCTGGTGAGTCTCCAAGTTACTTGACTGGTGAGTTCCCTGGTGACTACGGTTGGGACGCTGCTGGACTTTCAGCTGATCCAGAAACTTTTGCCAAGAACCGTGAGTTGGAGGTGATCCACTGCAGATGGGCTATTCTTGGAGCTCTTGGTTGTGTCTTCCCCGAGCTTTTGGCACGTAACGGTGTCAAGTTCGGAGAAGCCGTATGGTTCAAGGCTGGATCCCAAATTTTCAGCGAGGGTGGACTTGATTACTTGGGCAACTCAAGTTTGGTCCACGCACAAAGCATCTTGGCCATTTGGTCTTGCCAAGTTGTTTTGATGGGAGCCATTGAGGGTTATCGTGTTGCTGGTGGGCCTCTTGGTGAGGTTGTCGACCCACTCTATCCCGGTGGTAGCTTTGACCCATTGGGCCTTGCTGACGACCCAGAAGCTCTTGCTGAGCTCAAGGTAAAGGAGATCAAGAATGGCAGACTTGCTATGTTCTCCATGTTTGGATTCTTCGTTCAAGCTATCGTCACCGGAAAGGGTCCATTGGAGAATCTTGCCGACCACCTTGCTGACCCAGTAAACAACAATGCTTGGGCCTATGCCACAAACTTTGTCCCCGGAAAGTGAAGCTTTTAGAATAGAGCCTACACTATTTTCTGCTTGTTTTATGGCCTTGTAAATTGCTATTGTGAATACAAGAGATTACTATATATTAATTTTGTTTTGGAACATAAGAAGCAGTGTTCCAAGGTGCAAACAACAATCTGCAAAGCAGAGAAATTGAAAGTTGAAGTCAAATTTTCAAAACAAGAATCCCATGTGGTGCAAACAATTTAACTAGGCATAACCTACTCTTATACATTTCCTATTTTCTTGCTTTTTTATCACTATGAGAAGTATTTACGAACAATAATATAGATTAGAATCGCATTTATAGTTGTGCAAAACTAGTTTGCTTCTTTACCTGTTCAGATGACGGCATTACTTGAAATTCGGCAAAAACCGACCACGGTCGATCAATCGATTTTGATTGGTCAAAAAAACAGCCGAAAAATCGATCGATGTCAGTCAATTTTTTTTTTTTTTTTAATTTTACGAAAGCGACAACCTTTGGTTGGTTTTCTTTGGCATAAAAAATGGAGGAAATTATTTTTGCGTCCCGCAAAATTTATTTTTCAAGAAACCGACCAATTGTGATCGGTTTTTCATTTAAATAAATTAAAATTAATATTAAAAAAACCGACCAACTTCAGTCGGTTTTTTATTTAAAATAAATTAAAATTAATATTAAAAACCCGATTGAATTCGGTCGGTAATTTTATTTTTTTAATAAAATCGATCATCGTCGGTCGGTTATTTTCGCGCGAAAATGCAATTAAAGAGTATAAATGAAATAAAAGACAGTCTTAAAACAAAATACACCAATGGTCTAGTGGTAGAATAGTATCGTGTGTGAGTCACACAGTACAAACCCCGGTTTGATTCCCAGATGGTAATTTTTTTTAATTACATAATTAAAAAACCGAACGACTTCATTCGTTTTTAGGCAATTTTTTCTTTTTTGGAATTTAATTGATCGACTGAAATTGGTCGGAAAATACCGATCAAAGTCGGTCGGTTAGCTCTACCGACGTTACGATTACCGACCGCCACGAATCAGCCGATTTTCGATCAATTTTTGCCAATTACCAATCAACATCGGTCGATTTTGGCAGTCAGCTTCTCCGTGTCTTTAGTAGTGTGAAAGAATATCATCAAAACAAGCTCAACTGCTCTTGTTCTCACAACAACCACCTTAAAATCTTGAATCCGTCTCTATGAGACCCGACTAAAATCTATGCTTAAATCCTGAACAAGCTCTTTCAAACTTTTTGCTATGTTACATATAGTAAGTAATAATCGAATGCATGTCTCAACTCTCGAAGACATCGTTAAATTCATGTATATAAAAAAGGATATGTCAATCATTATTTAAGGACAGTCCCGAAGAGTAATGTGTAATCAAGAGATCGAACAATATTAGTGACAACAAAAATGAAATTACATGGACCAAGACAAATTCAGATAGCTAGTCTTAGCCATTATTGTGAGATTACCTGCTCATCAGCAATCAAAAATGTAAATCCATTTCTATATAGTACTAGGATGTATCATCGTCAAAAAGTGGTATCGGATGTTAAGGTCCAGAACTCAAAGTGAAAATTTTGATTTGCCTTTCATCACAAACAAGAAAAAGAAATAAACGTACATAATGTAATAGTTTAAATTTTGAGCACTGACCGTGTCAAAAATATTTACTCCTTCGGATCAATTTAAACGATGATTGTTGTTCATTCTATTAAGTAGCACTTATAGGTGAATTTCTAAAATAAATTATAAATAACCTAATATAATATGTCAAATTACACTAAAAGAAAATCGTTACATGAATGCTTTTGTGTTCATGAAGTTTCAGAGAACATTGTAAAGAAATTCATTATGTTATCGATATATCTAACTTAATTCCCATATAAAAAGGATAAAATTAATTAAATTGAAGAGGGGAGCAAATATCATAATTAATGAGAGAAGAAAATTATCATAATTTTTAAATTTATTGTATAAAATAACCTCAATTAAGTAACAACAAATATATATTGTAACACTTTTCTTTATACTAGTAATTATTTATATAAAATAAATAGTATATAGTAATAATAATAATAATAATAATAATTTAAAATAAATTTGGGGCCTAAAGCAACAGACTCACTGCCCAAAGCCTTAGAGTTGGCTCCGCCACTGACTCAAAGGCGTATCTAGGTTAAGGGGTATGGGTTCACGTGAACCCATACTCCTCTCCCTAAATCATGTGTAATAATATCATATTTTTTCAAAATTATTTAAAAATATATGTGTGCACCCCTGCTCAAAAACTTCTATGATGCAATTATTATTGGGTGCACTTCTACAAGTGACATTGATAGTTCACATCTCACTACGAATGGTCTTGTTTTCAGTACGGAGTATAGATATATATGTGAAACTTACTAAAATTTTAAAAAGAATATAATTTTGAAGCTATAATTTCAAAAGTGTAGTGGATTCATGGGTAAGAAACTAAACTTAAACCCGTCAAGTGTAAATTCTAGATCCACCGCTTAACAATAGTGCACCCATCCTCTTGAAATCCTGAATCCGCCTCTGACTGACTCGACTAATTCATATCCAAAATTACGTTGTACGTAGTCACTTCTGCAAATATTTACTGATTTCTTACCCAGAAGAAGAAAACGTTTCACTCTTGTTTTTATAGTCTTTATGTTTTTCTACCTCCATTACAAAGAAGTATCCAAGTTAAACCTTCAATTCATGCATCCAAGTTGATCACGGGGACACTTGAACTTGCATTATCTACATTTCAAGTTGTGTTTGTTTTTATTTTGGAGTGAATACCGTAAAGTCCCCTTAAATTATTATGTTTTTGTCAGCTACCTACTTAAATTATTCGATGTCTTCAAAACCTCTTTTAATTATACACCCCTATATATTAAAAACCCTCGTCAATTTTTAGTGGAGTGTGATACATCCTTCTATTTACTCAGCCTTATGTGATATATCAATTTAATTAAGAATTTTAAATAATAATAAAAAAATTAAATGCGTAAATGTTTGGGGCGTTAAAAATCAAACAAAGAGAATGACGGTATAAACACATGGGCATTTGTAAAAAAAAATTACTTCTATCTCCTCCGATAATGGCTACACCATGTCTCAATCGTGATTTTTACCATTTTGAACTTCGATTAAACATTCCTAACACTTTTTCAGATATTCCCCCTCCAAGGACGCTTTCTCGAGCCTTTTTCCCTCATCCCTTTTGGTTTTTTATTTTGCATACAAACCAGAGGTGCGAAGCGAAGGTGCGGTCCAGCTATAGGAAAGACCAACCGCAGAGACAAATTCAAAGAGATTCCCGCCTCCGGGCGGGGGTTCCCCGCGGGGCTATTACACGTATTCCCCCCGGGTGTAGCTGGGAAAGCTTAATAGAGTGACCAAGCTAAGACCTTAGACGAAGAGAGTGTCCAACCAATCACGATTTTTTAGTGGAGCCTTAGCACGTGAACCCATAGGAACAGGGCCCTTCTATTTCCGATTAAAAGCCTTTTCTGGAAGCATTATGTTGAGTCACTCCAAGAGTAGAATCAACAGCTCAAAGTGAAGTCAAATCAATGAAGTGAACAGCCCAACCTCTTTGTTTGAAGCTTTGCCATTGGATTTTCCTTTAGAAAATTTTAGTTTAATACGAGATTTGGAATTAAAAAAAATGAGCTTGGTTGAAAGAAGAAGATCTAAATGAAGAAGAAAGATAATTATAGAAGAAACAAGAGAAGAAAAAGAATTCAGATGAAACCCATAAGAATAAAGGAAGAAGAAAGATTAAAAAATGAAGAAGAAGGCTAGAATACAAAGAAACTAGAGGGAAAATAAAAAAAGTTGAATTTTTAAAAGAGGGTAACAGTAATTAACCATTAGAAATGGTCAATTTCGGCCATTTTTATGTATAATTTCATCTCCCACGCGTCTTTTGGGCGAGTCACCTTATATATTTCATTAAAAAAAATGACGAGGAGGTTTTCAATATATAGGAGGACATAGTTAAGAAAAATTTTGGGGAGACTAATTAGTTTAACTGACAAAAATATAATAGTTCACGAAGATTTTAGAATATTCACTCTTTATTTTGTCTCACGAAGTAGTATATAGTATATACACCACTCATAAAGTAATGGTATTATGATTTCATAGACACGCAAACAAATGTGTGAACTATTGCATGGCCTTGAGTTGCTCTTACTAAAATATGAATCTTGGTCAACTTGATTTCGAATAATCCACTATATACAACGTGGCAACTTCTGATTGGCAGTAAGAGATGAAAATTGGACTGGGTTAGATTTTTTTTATAGACATAATGTATCTAAAAATATCTAGTCATGTTTAATGGTGCTGAACTTTGCCAAATGGACATGAAACAAGTTAAAAAATGTCATCCACCAATGAGAAAACAGACAATGATATTCTAGGATAAGGACTTTTGTCCCTCAGAGTCATTTAAATACTGCTGGTGCAGGGCATATGAAACTCAAGCCACAAAACAAACATTCTTTTCTGTGTAGTAACTGCATTCAAGAGTTTTTCATCTTATTTCTATAATGGCAGCTGCTACAATGGCTCTCTCTTCCTCTTCTTTTGCCGGAAAGGCGGTAAAACTCTCACCATCTTCCTCTGAAATCATTGGTAATGGGGAAGTTACCATGAGGAAGACTGTTACCAAGGCGAAGCCTGTCGCTTCTAGTAGCCCTTGGTACGGTCCTGACGTGTCAAATACTTGGGTCCATTCTCGGGTGAATCTCCAAGTTACTTGACTGGTGAGTTCCCTGGTGACTAAAGTTGGGATACTGCTGGACTTTCAGCCGATCCTGAAACTTTCGCCAAGAACCGTGAGCTAGAGGTTATCCACTGCAGATGGGCTATGCTTGGAGCTCTTGGTTGCGTCTTCCCCGAGCTCTTAGCACGTAATGGTGTCAAGTTCGGTGAAGCTGTATGGTTCAAGGCGGGATCTCAAATTTTCAGCGAGGGTGGACTCGACTACTTGGGCAACCCAAGTTTGGTCCACGCACAAAGCATCTTGGCCATCTGGGCTTGCCAAGTCGTGTTGATGGGAGCTGTTGAGGGTTACCGTGTTGCTGGTGGGCCTCTTGGTGAGGTTGTTGATCCACTTTACCCTGGTGGTAGTTTCAACCCATTGGGTCTTGCCGATGACCCAGAGGCTTTCGCTAAGCTCAAGGTAAAGGAAATCAAGAATGGTAGACTTGCTATGTTCTCCATGTTTGGATTCTTCGTTCAGGCTATCGTCACTGGAAAAGGTCCATTAGAGAACCTTGCCGACCACCTTGCTGACCCAGTAAACAACAATGCTTGGGCTTACGCTACAAACTTTGTTCCCGGAAAGTGAAGTTCTTAACATATAGTGTGTTCAATTAGGTGATTGTTTGATGATCTTGTAAAGCTATTGTGAATTACAGGAAATTATATGTATGAATTTGTTTGGTCTTCTAAAAAGTGTGAATCTCTTGAGCTACTTAACTTTAGTGTAGTAATTCCTATTAAACTAAAGTTTTCTACTCTAAATTTAACTTCTTCGCTAGAGAAAACAACACACATGTTCTTATTTTCTTACCTTTCTACTTGACATTTAGAGTATTATTTTGACATTTAGAGTATTACACAAATTGAAATAATTTTAGTCAAATGAAATGATATATTGAAAATTATTGAAAAAGGTGAAAATAAACCAGAAGTATGCTTAAAATTCTTGCGGACTATATTTCCACATCTTCTGTTACCGTAGTCAAAAAAATTAATAATAACACAAAAATATCCTATTTGTGTCATTTGCCAAAGATCACTTTTAGCCCGCGAAAGATTTATTTGCATCCAATAGCCACAAAAGGACATAAATAAATATATATATATATATATATATACAAAAAAATATTTATTTTTTGGCTATTATTTTTCAAAAGTAATCGAAATTTAGCCACTTTTCATGTAAAGATAAATCTGAACGAAAACACTATTCAAAATTCGAAAAATACTCCAAAATATACTGGAGTTGATGTATACTTATGCTGGACTTACAGCATAATATACTGGACTTACAGCATAATATACTGGAGTTCCAGTATAATATACCGGTCCAACATAATATACTGGAAATTCATACACAGGTGCTCCAATCTCCAGTATATTATGTTGGAACTTTTCGCGTGTTGGAGTTCTAGCATAATATGCTGGAAGTTCATACATAGGTGAACTGATCTCCAGTATATTATGCTGGAACTTTCCGTGTTGCGGCAAATTAATGACTACTGTTCAATGACTTTGTAAAACATTGGCTATTTTTAAATGACTAATCCAAAAACTGGCATAACTGTCACAATTTGAAAAAAATATAATAAATTCTTAGCATGAAATTCAATATTACAGATATGACAGGAAAATATTTATATTTGTAGCACACAGTTTCATTAAAATAAGAATATTAATTATTAATCCCTAATCATAAGCAATTTGAATGGAAAATTAATAATTATTTGTACAAAAATCATGTCTTTTTGTTTTTCTCTTTATTGATTAGCTTTCCTTCTTTTTCTTCGTCTAGTTTTGTTTTCTTCCAAAGCCAATATATTTTTTAAATTTGTTCCATTCGTTTTATTTTTAATTATCTTTCTTAAGTTTTTCTCTTACTTCTTTCTTCTTTTATTAACATAAAGATCTTACTTCGATAATAATATACGTTAATATATACAATACGTATATATAAAAATATACTTTGAACTAACACATATAAAATATACAAAATATATACATAAAAAATACATCTTCAATTAAGATGACACTTAGACATGTGAAATATACATAAAAAAAATATATCTTAAATTTAATTAAGATTGTATATAAATATACAAAAAATAATATATATATATATATATATATATATATATAATACATCCTGAATTACAATGGCACTTGACATATAAAATATATTTTGAAATATACATTAAAAATACTTCTTAAAATAAGATGGCACTTCACAAATAAATATACAAAACTTATATGCATAAAATACATTTTGAATTAAAGTTCTTGATATACAGAATATAAAAGATATATAAATCAATACATCTTGATTTATATGGTATTTAGATATGCATCAGATTTCAAAAAATGAAGTGAAGAAGATGAATGTTGTAAAGGGGGAATGGAGATGGACAAAAAAAGTACTTCCCGTGATTAGTGAGTCAGTTAACTTATTAGATGTTGAGAAATATTTTTATAATGTGCTATTAATGGGAAAAAAAATGCTCTTTATGAAATAAACAATAAATGATGCTATTTTTATAAATGATAGTTAAAAAAGGATCAAGCGTGTAAAAAAAATCGTAAAAATTGCACGGGGCCCCCTATTTAGGCGCCCCTCTTTAATCTGTACCCACTTTATTTTTATGTTTGCACCCGTACCCGTTTTTTTGTTAAAAGCTTTTCGAAAAGACAATTTTACCCTTTTTATTAAAAGACTACTTTCTCTTCAAGCAAACCGCATTCCACTACTTTGCAAATACTCTGTCTCTCTCCCTTTCTTCGCTTTTACGAACTCAAAACGGTTTTTGTCCTTGTTTTTTTCCCAACTGTTTGTTCGACATTACACAGGTACATTACAGTAACTTTATGATTTAATTTCTGGGTTTTGTTTGTGTTTGTGATAGTCATGTTCGATAGGGGTTTGTTTGTTTTTGTGCTAGTCATGATCGATAGTTTGTTAGGGTTTAATTCTATAGTGATTTTTGTCATGCATACCTTAATTTTATGGAGCTGATTTTTTGTTTTTTTTGTGTGTTTAATTATTGGTGAACTTCAGCTTGTTTTTGTTTATGAGCTGAAGTTTTTTCTTTGTTTTTGGTGAAACTTCAGCATATTGAGGAGCTGACGTTTTTGTTTTGTTTGGGTGACCTTTCAAAATATTTGGGAGCTGAAGTTTTTGTTTTGTTTTGGTTATAACTGAAGTTTTTGTTTTTGTTTTGGTGATATGCTGAAGTTTTTGAACTTGTGTGTCTGTTTTGTGTTTTGTACCTGGTGAACTTCAGCTTGTTTTTGTTTATGAGCTGAAGTTTTTCGTTTGTTTTGGTAAAACTTCAGCATATTGGGGAGCTGAAGTTTTTGTTTTGTTTTGGTTATAACTGAAGTTTTTGTTTTTGTTTTGGTGATATGCTGAAGTTTTTGAACTTGTGTGTCTGTTTTGTGTTTTGTACCTGGTGAACTTCAGCTTGTTTTTGTTTACGAGCTGAAGTTTTTCCTTTGTTTTGGTGAAACTTGAGCATATTGGGGAGCTGAAGTTTTTGTTTTGTTTGGGTGAACCTTCAAAATATTGGGAGCTTAAGTTTTTGTTTTTGTTTTGGTGATATGCTGAAGTTTTTGAACTTGTGTGTCTGTTTTGTGTTTTGTACCTGGTGAACTTCAGCTAGTTTTTGTTTATGAGCTGAAGTTTTTCGTTTGTTTTGGTAAAACTTCAGCATATTGGGGAGCTGAAGTTTTTGTTTTGTTTGGGTGAACCTTCAAAATATTGGGAGCTGAAGTTTTTGTTTTTGTTTTTGTGATATGCTGAAGTTTTTGAACTTGTGTGTCTGTTTTGTGTTTTGTACCTGGTAAACTTCAGCTAGTGTTTGTTTATGAGCTGGAGTTTTTCATTTGTTTTGGTGAAACTTCAGCATATTGGGGAGCTGAAGTTTTTCCTTTGTTTTGGTGAAACTTGAGCATATTGGGGAGCTGAAGTGTTTGTTTTGTTTGGGTGAACCTTCAAAATATTGGAAGCTGAAGTTTTTGTTTTTGTTTTGGTGATATGCTGAAGATTTTGAACTTGTGTGTCTGTTTTGTTGTACCTGGTGAACTTCAGCTCCCCAATATTTTGCCGATGAATCATTCCAGTACAGGATTAACCTTGAACGTAGTTTTCAAGGTTATCCAAGCTCATTTGACAAGGTTGTCAACCAGTTTGAATGATTTAAGTTTCCCACCTGGGACGACTATTCCATGCTGCAAAACGATCTGAAGAGTCTTCATTCTCTTATGGACAGAGTAGTAGTTGAACAAAGTGAGTTGTGTCGTGAGTTCAACAAGTTGAAGACGCATCTCATTGGATTTTGTGGTCTTTTGCCCGAGTATCCTATAGTTATCTCCGATTCTGATGATGACAAGATATTTCGAGAAATTGATGAGTACTGTTCTGATAGTGGGAATGATGCTTAGTTTTTGTAATCCTTTTTTTTAATGTATTTTATATTGTGATTTGTTGTTAATGTTTTTTATGATTCTCCTTTTTGTTTTTGTCAATGTATATGATGGCTGTTTTGTGTTGTTTTTATAAATGAAACTTGAACATTTTATGCTTAAGTTTTCTGTGTGTGTGTGTGTTTAAGGATATGTATTTCACATACAGTTTTAAAATGCAACAAAAAATGGAACCAAACCTGTAAGCCTGCGCAAAAAAAAAAAGAGTGGTTTGTACTTCAGCAATATATAAAAGAGGGCAAAAGTTTTTTTATTTGTACGAAAACAATTACATTTGAAATATATCATACAAAAATAAAAGTCTAAATTCAGACAAAGAATTATTGAACGTTGGAGTATTTCTCAGTGTGTTTCTTGGAATATGGATGAGGTGCTGGAGAGGATAAGCAAGTTGTTCTATTATGCCCAATTTGTTTACATCAACTGCATTTGGTAGACTTCCATGGTACTGATTCAGTCGCTGGCATATGCCTCTTCTTTTGTCTTCGTCCTTGTAAAATCTCCACATCGGGAGGTTTTGTGACCTCAGATTCTATATTTGGTGGAATATTCCATGATTTTTGATCTCCCACAGTATTCACATGTCCTTCATATGTTTTCAACCATGTTTCCTTTGAATACCATTTTGAGCAGTAATCAGATTTTTGTAAATATCTCTTATTAATAGCAGCAATTGCATGTGGACAAGACAATTCATCAAGTTGGAATTCCAAACAGTCACAAGTTCTCTTTTTTAAGTCCACAATGAATTCTCTTCCTTCGCTATTTATTCTAAACAACATTGAATCAAGGTTGAACACCTAAGAAGGAATAGAAAATTAAGATAAACCATATTAGTGTATTATTGATTCAAAAAGAAAAAGTAAAACAGAACAAAACTTCAGCTACAAAAGAATGTTGAAGCTCATTGCACATAGGGGAGCCTAAGTGTTTGCAAATAAACTAAATAACTACAACATATTGTGCTGAAGTTTTTGGAAAAGGTCATGACTAAACTATCGAATCCAAGGATAAAAACTTCAGCACGTAGGGAGCCTAAGTGTTTGAAAATAAACAAAAAAACTTCAGCATATTGTGCTGAAGTTTTTGAAAAAGATCATGACTAAACTATCGAATGCAGGGATAAAAACTTCAACACATAGGGCCCCAAAGTGTTTGCAAATAAACTAAAAACTTCAGCATATTGTGCTGAAGTTTTTGGAAAAGGTCATGACTAAACTATCGAATCCAGGGATAAAAACTTCAGCGCGTAGGGAGCCTAAGTGTTTGCAAATAAACTAAAAAACTTTAGCACATAGGGAAAAACTCTTGGCGAGTAAACTATCGAATACATGGAAAAAAATTCCAGCACATAGGGAGCCTAAGTGTTTGCAAATAAACTAAAAAATTTCAGCACAAACAGAACAAAAGTTCAGCACAAAAGAAATATACTCACAATCATTTTGCAAACCAAGTCCATCTTCTTAGCCATCTCTTCTTCTGCCCATATAGATACTCTATAAAAAGTTTCATTTTCTTTTTTCCTCCGTTCGTAAAACCACTCTCTCAACTTTTCTTGGATGTAATCTAACATTCTTAAAATAGACATCTCTCTTGCTTTTAGTAACACGGAATTCATTGATTCTACAATGTTTGTTGTCAGCATATCATAACGTCGCCGTGAGAACCATGATCGAGCCCATCTTTCTGGAGGCTCTTCCATTATGTAATTGTATATTTTCTTGTCAACACTTTTGAGTTGAAACATTAACTTATGAAAATTTTCACGTTTGTATGACCTTGCAGCGCTTTGAAAAAGATTTATCACCATGGCTTTTGCATGTCTTTGTTTTAAATTTTTCTCAAAGTGATAGAGGCAGATACCATGGTGAGCTTCAGGATAAACTTTTCTAATCCCATTTGCAATCGACTGGTTTCTATCTGACAAGAAAACCAGCTCATCACGGACTTGAATTGCTTTTCTCATTTCTTCGAAAAATCAAATGTATGCCTCATTGTTTTCTGATTCTGCTACACCAAACTATAGAGGAAATATTTGATTGCTTGCATACTTTGATACAACAACAAATAGAACGCCATGATATTTTGACTTTAAAAACGTTGCATCTACTGCAATAACAGGTCTACAATAGGACCAACCAGTTATTGATGTTGCAGGAGCAAAGAACATGTAACAAAACCTGTACAGTGAAACACAAAAAAACAAATCACAAGGTGTGAAGTTTAACTTTAGGATGATCGTTAGTATTTCTTATGCTTACCGATTCTGCTCGTCTTTTTTTATGCTTGTGTATGTTCCTGGGTTTCTATGCACCATCATGTGTAAGTATGAATGAAGAATTTGGTAGTTCTCTTCCGGTGTTCCCTTTATGCAAGCAACAACTTTTTGAATAGCGTGTCATGCCTTGTGATATCCAATGTCAATTCCAAATTTCTTTTTCTACAAAGGCTGGTGTAACCTCTATCTTCTTGTCTCGAACATGTTCTAAAATTTGTTCACTTATAAAATTTGATGTAGCATGCCTCTGATCTGATTTTCTTGCATCAACTGAGCATTCATGGTTGTTATGATATTTTATCACCCTGAAAAATGTAGAATTTCTTATTCTGGTAGCACGCACAATCCAACCACATTGCTCCTCAATGCATTTCAACTCATATCTCTTTGAACATGATCTAACAACTGTGAATTCAACCTTTTGGATTATCTTCAAGTTGTAGAAAATTTAGTAATTTTTTCCTTGTTCTCAAAAATTGATCCTACTCTTACTTCCTCAGGCAATGCATCATGCCTAAGTATTTTACATGGCGGGGATTCTTTCAGCTTTCTCCTCACTTTTTTTCTTGATTTCTTAGAGGCACTAGAAGTTTCAGCAATCTCATCAACTGTATCTGATGTTACCAGTATTAATTCCATATTTTCTTCAACTTCGTTGTGTTGCATATTATTGCAGAAGGTAACAGAAAATTTTGTTGGATTGTGTGTTGGTTGTCAATTTGCATTATTAGCTGTCCTTCTTCTTCTTGCTCATTGACAAACTGGTAGGAATTTATTGGAGGAGGGGGTGATTGTTGTAGCATTCTATATTCTGAAGCAGATGAAGGTTGTTGCTCGTTGTCTACTACCACTATTGGCTGCCATACTTCATGTTGATAATCAACAAATTGTTCTGAAGCAGCTATACTGTCAAGAGTTTGGTTGAATATTTCAGGTTCTGAACAACCTATACCGTGACAAATATGTTGTATTTTGTCGATGACAAAATGACAATTCTTGTAGGCTGAATCAGTTGAGAGCAAATGTATACAAGTACTGAGTTCTTCATCTGAAGTTACAAGCATACCTTTGCTTGTATTTAGTTTGATATCAAACCATATTTTTACGAAAAATCTGCTTGAATCAATATTTGTAACTTCACCAATTTTTTTCAGGAAAGAACTGAATGATACTTGTCTATTAATAAGAACAAGCTTTGTATCATGATCCAAGTATTTGAAGTCTGTAGTCCACCTCCCATTGAAATTAAGTACAACGCAAATTGAACTCATCCTATAGAAGCATGTTTAGTGTCAAGTATTAGGATAAGAATTTAATTATGAAAAAAGCTGAAGTTTGAGAAAATGTACTGGAGAACAAAGATAATGAAAAAACTTATTAATGTAGGACAAAAGTTAAGCACAAACTATATTTTTAACTTGAGCATGCAGGAGAAAATTACATAGCGCATGAGAAAAGCTTCAGCACATAGGGAGCCTAAGTGTTTGAAAATAAACTAAAAAACTACAGCATATTGTGCTGAAGTTTTTGGAAAAGGTCATGACTAAACTATCGAATCCAGGGATAAAAAATTCAGCGCATAGGGAGCCTAAGTGTTTGAAAATAAACTAAAAAATTTCAGCATATTGTGCTGAAGTTTTTGGAAAAGGTCATGACTAAACTATCGAATCCAGGGATAAAAACTTTAGCGCATAGGGAGCCTAAGTGTTTGAAAATAAACTAAAAAATTTCAGCATATTGTGCTGAAGTTTTTGGAAAAGGTCATGACTAAACTATCGAATCCAGGGATAAAAACTTTAGCGCATAGGGAGCCTAAGTGTTTGAAAATAAACTAAAAAATTTCAGCATATTGTGCTGAAGTTTTTGGAAAAGCTCATGACTAAACTATCGAATACATGGATAAAAACTTCAGCACATAGGGAGCCTAAGTGTTTGAAAATAAACTAAAAAACTACAGCATATTGTGCTGAAGTTTTTGAAAAATGTCATGACTAAACTATCGAATCCAGGGATAAAAACTTCAGCACATAGAGAGCTTAAGTGTTTGCAAATAAACTAAAAAACTTCAGCACAAATAGAACAAAAGTTTTTTTTTTTGGTTATTATGTTTTTTTTAAATAATTTTTATGGACCATTAGTATGTTTTTATCTGTTTTTAAATCAATGATTCTTGTTTGAATGTTTTTCTGTGCTTTTTTTAAATATTATTTCTTTATAAAGTAAAAAAATACCTTAATTAAAGGAAAACTTCAGCGGTTATGCTGAAGTTCTTTGAAAATGAATTAAACAACTTTAGCATATATGCTGAAGTTTTTGGAAAAACTCATCAAAAAACTATAGAAAGCAGTACAGAACTTAAGCATATTATTACTTCTGAAGTTTAGCAAATTAAAGCTCATTAATCAATTCGTCATTGAAAAACTAGAATTAAGCACATTAATCAATTCGTCATTGAAAATCTCAGATCTCATCATTACGTACTAATTTGTACCATGAAGATCAATCAGATTCGAAAATTGAATTGCAGTACTTACATTTTGAATTTGAATTTTTGAATTTCGTCTGATTCAAATTTCTAGTTTGGGGAGAGGAGATCTGAGAAGAGACGGAGTGATGGAGGGGAATCAGCGAAGTGTTTTGTGCGTGATGCAAATCGTAAAGAGTTTTTATATGTTTTGTCAGGGGTAGAATTGTCATATTATTACCGATTTTTTGTCAGCTGGCTACTAAATCAATAATTTATAAAAACAGGGTATAGGTTAGAAGGTGACACAAAAATAGGGTATGGCTGCAAATCGGCCAAAAAAATCTTTACAAAATTGAATTATTGGGCCAGTTGGGCTGAAGGATTGGGCCATTTTCAAATTAAAGACCCAGCTTCATTTTACCCGAATTTGGCATACTACAGGCTTCAGAATTCGCAGATGCAAATTCGAGAATCCGACGGATTTTGTCCCGAAATTCGATTTTGTTTTATAGGATCGATATTTGAGTTTCGATTTGAAGCATTACTCAGGTTGATTAAACGAATATTATTTACCTTTATAAGCTCGTGTTTTAGAACTTTTGCTGATCAGTTGAACTGTATTTTAGGATTTCTATCTTCAGTTGAGGTGCAGAGCTGTTTGTAATGGAGAAGAGAGACTTATTAACAATTGGTTTCATCACTGTAGTTGTAGTTCGAATTATTTATGTTATTTATAGGAGCAGCAAACCACTTCATTCCAAATCGCCACGATTCCTCAGTACTCTCATCGTTCTGGGTTCAGGTTTCATTTTAACAGCTTATTTGGATTGTTGTTACATGTCGTTTCATACTGTATCGTATTTGTATGGTACTGCATTGTATTATATTGTTTGATGGATACAACTTTTGGATAGATCGTATCGTATAGTTTGCCGTCGTTTCATATGAAATAAACTTGCAACATTACTAAGGAAAAATAGGATAGGGAGTAGAATTACTGCCTTTTGTTTATACTCATTCTCATTTTTTTTAGTTCAATTATAATGTAGGTGGTCACACGGCAGAAATGCTAAATTTATTAAATGTCCTTCAAAAAGAGAGGTTTAAGCCAAGATATTATATTGCTGCTGCTACTGATAATATGAGTCTCCAAAAAGCAAAAACATTTGAGGATTCCTTAGTTGGTAAGGTATAGTACATCAATTTAATCTTTTTGGCACCCCTTCGTCGGAAAATCACACTGTGTAGCTAGGCAATTTTTTATTTATTTTTGTATTTAAACTATATGTTGAATCGCCTTGTCCTTTTGGTTTGTATACTATTTTATATTTTGACACGCCATAGTGGCTCCGCCACTGATTCCATGTATATATGCTGGAAACGTTCAGCTATAAGTTGTCTGCATATATCTATGTACCTTGCCTTTTGCTTCTGAGCTAAACCATACTCTGTATGTTCGTTGCGATCATCAATCTTAGGTCTAGAGGAGTGTTCATTCTCTTCTAGTTTGTTTAGAATATTCCACATACATATGCAACACCACAGAAGTCTGCTCTTCTCCCATAACCGATCATGATATTCTATTCTTTATGTTGTCTAATTGAATAGGGTTACCTCTTACTCTAGGAAGCGCTTGAGGAAGTAGGGGGACCTGAATTCTTGCAGATATATCGAAGTCGAGAGGTTGGTCAATCGTATATAACCTCAGTCGGAACCACATTGATTGCAATTGCACATGCACTGTGGTTAATGATCAAGATCAGACCCCAAGTGGTATCAGACAAACCTCTCATATTCTCTCATATTACCTTTAGCTCTCCTCCCCCTTAAAACTGAAAGTATCACTCTTTAGATATTTTTCCTTATTATATCATTGTCTTCTGATTTATCTATATTTGGTACTTTGTCTCAGATTCTGTGCAATGGCCCAGGAACATGTGTCCCGCTATGTGTAATCGCCTTCCTTTTTAAGGTTTGTGTATTGGAGGGTAATCTTTTTTTCTTTTTAACTTATTTGTATAGTTAAGTTGGATGCTACAGTATCGATTACATGCATCATATCCGTTAAAGTCCCGATTTACAAAACATTGGATTATACTACCTTGATCTTAAAGTTGTTGCGTACGATAGACCCTTGTGGCCGGCCCTTCCCCGGACCTCGCGTATAGCGGGAGCCTAGTGCACCGGTCTGCCCTTTTTACTACCTTAATCTTAAAATCACGTCCATCCGTAATTATTTGCCTTGACATATCATGGCATGAATTGTTGAGAACTCTTATCTTCTAAATTTTTTTTCTTTTTAAATTTTCTTTCATGGCCTCTCCTAGCTTGCTTGGCCCTATCCCAGTAAAAAGAATGTATAAATGTAAAAAGCGGAAGAAGAAACAGTCAGCGGATAAAAAAGAAAGTGCTTGACTACAACAACAATAACAACCCAGTAAAATCCCACCAGTGGGGTCTGGGGAGGGTAGAGTGTACGCAAACCTTACCCCTACCCCAGAGGGGGTAGAGAGGCTGTTTCCGGGAGACCCTCGGCTCAGAGACAATAGATCTGTGACAACAAAACCCGAAAAATAATATCAGCAACGTGAGAGACAGCAAATAAATGGAAAAGCAGTAACACAAATATTATGCAAAAGTGTGAAACACAACATAAATAGCTAGCAGTGCTAGACAAAACACTATCATACTCGTCGGTACAAAGAGGGAATTGCAAACATTTTGAGTTCGTTCGCAATCTTTCCCTATTATTGTTTTGTTAATAAGGATCAAAGTTGGATTGATGCTGCCATATCTTGTCTTAATTTCAAGACGACATTTAAGTGCTAATTGAAACTTTGCTAGCTTCAGGTTTTGGGAATTAAGTGGTCATCAATTTTCTATGTGGAGAGCATTGCAAGAGTCAGGAAGCTGTCTTTGAGTGGTTTGCTTCTTTACAAGCTATGCATTGCTGATCAGTTATTTGTGCAATGGCCACAACTAAAAAAGAAATATCCTCGAGCTCATTATGTGGGTTGTCTTATGTAATTGATCAATTTCTGATCTATTATAGTGAGGTAGTACTCGAGCTCTGTTGATGTTGTTTGAGGAATTCTGTGAGTGGATGTAAAGGCCCTTCTTTTGAAAGAGAACATCGTTGCTATCTTCTTGAGGCAACGAAAGAAATTAATGATCATTTCAAAGTTATTGACACTATTATTGTTGTTGTTGTCGTTGTTGTTGTTCTTTTTAGATCATATAGCTAGCTTGTTAATGCGTGTGAAGATTCCAGAGAGAACTAACAAATACAAATGTATTTGCATTACAGTTTTCCAAAGTTTTATATATATGAGTAAGCCTTTAGACATATTTTTTTAATATGATATTACTCTTGAAGCTTATAGCTAGTTGTTTTTGTTGTTGTTTTTAGATCAAACAGCTAGCTTGTTAATGTTTGTGAAGTTTGCAGAGAGAACTAACAGGTTGGACTGATGTTTTTGATTAGCTGGGATTTTCTGAAATACAGGTGTATTTGCTTCACGATTTTCCGAAGTTTTAGATAACGGTAAGCCTTTAAATTTATTTTCATATAGATTTACTCGACGCTCATATCTATTTACTTTTCCAACATTGGTTCTGATTACTTTGTTTTGTCGTTGAACTCATTCTATTTATTGTACTAGATATTTATACGTTGCTATGAGGTGTGGTTGGGGTGTTCATCTCGGTGAAGGGCGATAATGCTTCAACCCTTTATTGGATGGTAACATTCTTGGCCACCATCCATGAAGCATTTATCATCTAAAAGTCTATTATTCAATTTCATTTGCAGCCAAGAAATGCTTTGGCTTTTATAGTGTTTGAGATAATTCTATAGCTAAGGCTTTGAAAGACTACCAAGGGAAGATGGTATGGTTGGAATTCCTCCGCCTTTTTCCAGGGGTTTCAGGTTCGAACCTTGGAGCAGAGAACCTCTTGGTAAGAAGTGTTTTACCCTCTTACCTCTTAGTGGGTCTACTCGACGCCAAACCAAATTAGTCGTGCCCGTGTTTTCCCTATACCAGATGCCTGAAAGGGGGTAAAAAGGATTGGAAGTACATTCTCAGGTTATGATCATGTGATTTGAGTTGGTCTTTTTTCAGTTTGTGCTGGTATTATTGATTTGATTTACTTGAAACTGGAAAGTCAAGATTTTCCGAATCTATAATTGTCTTCAAAGAATTGTCGCTCTTCTCAACTTGTGGTCATAGTGGCTTATTTGTGATCACAAGTTTCAAAAGTCTTGCTTTCTTAAATTCCATATTCAGTCAAGCATCTTCACATAAAATGAAACAGATGGATTAGTACTAGTCAGTGTTATCAAAGGCGAAAAGCGCAAAAAAAGCATGGGCTTTAATGATAAAAGGCGCAATTGGAGAAAAAGAAAAAAAATATGTATTACTAGTCCAAGACTAATAATTATAAGCATGAATAACAAATATAGGGACAAAGAAATTGATTTTTTTACGATAAAGTGAAATATCAATTGTTTAATGTCGCCTTTTCAGGATTACATCCATTAGAAAAAGTATGTCTTAGAGTCTTGATACAACAGTACAACGCCCACAAAGCGAGGCGAAGCGTTCAACATGTTTTGAGCCTCGCTTCAGGGACAACACTGGTACTATTATTCAGTGGATGAGCCAGAAGCAAGTAACCATATTGTGTGGCTTATGATGATCACAAACTACACAAAAATTTCTCATGCTATAGTCTTATACTGAAGTTCAGATGAACTACAAATTAACTTCCATATCTACACATTTAACTTCTTTCAATGAGAGAAACCTCAGAGACATTACTCGAAACATTCTTTCGGACTTTTTCTTCAAATCATTAAAGTAATTTCGATACATTATCTCGATAAAGTCATCTTCGTGTTGAACTATAGGTATAGGTCACAGGTTTGTGCCGTGGAATTAATCACTGACTCTGCTTAAGAGTAGGTTGCCTACATCAAACCTGCTTACGATGAAGTCCTTTCCCGGCTATGCCTCTGCTTAAGAGTAGGTTGCCTTCATGCACCGGCTACCCCTTTTTTTTTACGAACTTCTTTCAGTGAGAGAAGTCTCAGAGACATTACTCGAAACATTCTTTTCGGACTTTTTCTTCAAATCATCAAGGTAATGCTGATACATATATGACAACAAACCCCATATAGGCAACACCATTGATATCACCTTCACACCATTCATTTTTTCATGAAGAAATAACACAGAGAAAACAGGAGCCATAGGCACACCAAGAATACTTATCACATTGGAAAACAATGAAGAAACCTTGAAAATCAGCCCAATTGAACCAACTGTAAAAGCTTGCCAAGAAACAGCAGTTCCAATCAAATTCAAAACATATAAATTTTTCCCAAGTTCAAACTCATTCATCTCTTTCTTCAAAAATTTCCACTCTCCACTTGCAAATAACACCACCAAATTTGCCATTGTCGCGACTAAGGACTCATAAATCGTCATCTCTATGATCAGTCGAAAACTTTCCCTCTTAAAAACTCTCTGAAAAGCTAGCTGTGTGATAGAGAGCATGAATCCATAACCAGCAGATGCAACTAAAGTACATAAAAAACCAATTATATACTTTTTCTTAGAGTATTTCTTATTAGAATTTCCAGAATCGTCGTCGTTTTGGAGTAGAAGAAGTGATGAAGAAAATGTGAGAAGTACTAAAGAGTTCACTATATAAGGTGTGAATTTTTGTTTGTTTAAAAAGAATGAAAATAGGGAATTAAATCCTAATTGGCTAGTACAAATAAGTGTATAAGTAGTAACAGGTATATATAATTGTCCTATAGAGTAAAGCATACAATTTCCTGCTAAAAATAAACCAAGGGAAATATAAAGAGGAATAAGAACAAAAATAGAAGGTTTCTTTATATTAAAATCTCTATTTTTTTCATTATTATTGGTTAATGATGGTATTAAGAGGAAAGGGATGAGAATTGGAAAGCCAATATTTTGTATTAATGAAGCTAACCATATGTTATTTCCTCCTTCATTGAAATATAGTTTTTCTAAAAGTGTGCCAATTGCTTGGCCAGATAGAACAAAGGTTGAATAAATAGAAATTTGGATCCACCAATTATATTTTACAAAGCTTGGAACTACTTTTGACTTCTTTTCAAGTTCTCTTCCTTTCTAGCTTCTTCACCTGCTGCAGTTAACATATAATAACATGAGATATTGTAGAATGTTTATATATATATATATATATATAGTATGGTAGAATAGCAGTGGCAGATTCAGGATTTTGTGCAAGCGGGTTCAATCTTAGAAGTACATAACTTTAGTTGTAAAATAGTAGTTGTCAAGTGGGTTCAAATAAAATATTTATACAAAATTTACGCCGCTTTAATTGTAATTTATACGTATACATAGTATTATTTTTTGGTAAAGCGAGTTCAATTGAATCCGCTTGCCACCACGTGCCTCCGCCACCGTAGAATAGCCATAGTCACCTCTTGTTCAGTTTCAATATCTCGGGCCCCTTTGTAGTAAAATGACAATGGGAAAGTTACAATAACACTGCAATAATATTATTTGTGAGGAAATACACGAATTAGCTGGAGTCGTGTTTGGGCGGGAGAGTGAATTGATAGTTGTATAAATTCTTTTGGAGTAATTGTTTTGGTAGCATGATGAATTGTTCTTATAGTAATAACACTTGTGTTGACTCGAAAGAGAGACTTTTTGCATCAAAAGTACCCTTACAACATCCGGTCTTAAATATGTCAGTGACATTTTTATGACTACAAGAGCATGTCATTAAGGTTAAAATAGAATGTCTAAAGTTGAAGAGGTTTTAAATGTGTGTATCTATATATATATATATATATATAACAGATCATTAAGCTCACCTGGAACATGGCATTGCAGTACTGAAGTATCAACCATTTTCAAGAAGAAGAGACAGATATCAAATCAACCAGAGTTTGCATTAACAATTCGAAATACTCATGAAGATAAAGCCTTTTTTTCTCATCATTTTGGAAATTTATACAAACGATAGGCTTTTTAGACTCTGCAGCTTCATCTATGCTATAAATTGCAGATGTAAATCTGAATGAATTGAATACCTCAAAAAATAATTTAAATACATGTGAATAATTCAACAAAGTCTATATAAATCTGTACTTATTGACTGTCAACAACAAGAATTATTGTATCTTTGGCCAGCCAATTCTTGGCTTACATAGAGATGGGTTGCCATTTATTTCAAGATAGTCATTCCCTAGGTTGGTGGTTAGTTTCTGCTATGTATGCTATGTTTAGTCATATGCTTACTTAGACTATGCATAAATTGCATCTTGCGCTGCCTTTTTTGGTGATTATATATATATATATATATATATATATATATATTGTTGTCATAAATGCCGGATATCTATGGAATATATACGCAATTTTATCCTTACTCTTGGCCACCATCCACTACTTTGGTATATTGTTTACATCTATCACCCCTTACCGTTAACAAAACTTTTTAAAAATACCCCCAATCTAACAGAATCCACCAGATTAATAAAATAATTATTTAAAAAAAATCATTAATCCATAGCTCGTTAAACCCATCATATAAAAAGACGGAACCTAGATTTCTGAGACGTCTTAACACATTTTATTCCTTTAAAGCGAGACTGAGAATAATGGTGGAATTAGGATTAGTAAGAATTAATATTTTTGGTTCTTAGTTGTTCGCGGTGGCATTAGGATGTGTTTACCCAGAAATTTGGATAACAATTAAACTTATATTGTGGTTTTAAGGATATGTGATTTCACCCAATACCAATTAATAAATGCGTAAGTAAATGACAAAATTGAACTGTAAATAAATCAAACTAGTGCGAACAAAGCTTCAGCCTCGAGTTAAGGTACCATCGAACTGATAAGCGCAAGAACAATAAAGATTGAATAAATTGATGAACAAGAACACAAGTTAGAAAGGAAGAGCTATATTGCTTTTGTTTCAGTGAATAATGTCTTCACAAATGATTGGAACTCCTTTATATAGTAGAGGAATCCTAATTATGGTATATCTCTAATTACAGAAGAAAATCATGTAAACAGCTAATTAACCGCCTCTGATTTGATCCGTTTCGAGATTCACGCCACGATCCTCGTTCAATCACGGATATCTTGCTCTTTCCGTTGCTAAAAAATCCCCAATATTACTCGGAATCTATCTCCCCTGGCTTCGATTGATACAAACCTCGATCTCGAAAAAGACTTCGATCTCGGACTCAATGCCTCAGCTCTTCGATGCAACGTCCTAGTCTCGATCAAATAATGAAATCGGGTAGCCTCGATTTCTACCGTATATAGATAGTCCCCTCGTTTCTTGGATTATAATGGAAGTGACCGAAACGTCCTGTCGGTACGGTTCCCCAAACCATTAATGAGCGTCAGATAACGGCCGGCCACTAGTGCCGTTGAACCGTCACCGTAAATCCATAAATAGGCCTTCTTCTTGTTGAATCATTCTTTACTTTTACCTTCGCCTGTTCTTCTAAGTTTTTACCTCTCTCAAGTTCTTCTCTTTCATGATTTCTTAGGTTTTCACTGCTAGTCTCAAACCACCAAACCTTACTATCTTCCTCTTTCCTCAACTCATACAATGGCGAAAACATCCAAAACGGTTCCACAAAAGGAAAAAGCTTCCTCTTCTTCTTCATGAACGGCCGGTGATAAAACGCCGGTGGATTTGCTCCCTGAGGAGTGTGTTCCTGGCCCGTGTGTTCTTAAATCCGACTTCAAAATCGAGAATCCTCCATCGGTCCCTGGTCGATGTGAGCACGTATCAAGGTAAATCTGCTCGATAACCATGGGGTATCTCAAGAAAATCAAAAAGGATTTTAACTGGGGGACAAATTGATAGAGATCCCATCCCCTGAAGAGAGCATCACTACCCACATGAAAGGGTATCTAAGTGTTTGCACTTATCCTTTCACGTAGGGCCCCCTCGATCCAGTCATCATTGACTTTTGCCGTCAATATCAGGTGACTTTGGGCCAAATACACCCCTCATTTTGGCGCATAGTGAATATGTTCCAGTTCTTTACAAACAAAGCCGAGGGGTTGTCGTCACCCTCGATCACCTCATCAGGTTATACAACCCTCGCATCTTCTGAAGGTTGACTAAACTGCAACGTCGAGCGACCAAGGCGTTGTTCTTGAGCATCGACGAGGAAAAAGACCGAGGGTGGATGGGTCGGTTCATTCGGGTGAGGACCTGTGATCTCATTCCCAAAGAGAAAATGCCATTTCCTGAGAAATGGAACCCTAAGCGTAAGTAGCACTCTACTCGTTGGTTTCCATGTTGTGTTTCATTTTCTGCTTTATTCAATACCTTCTTTCGTCATGCAGCGGTTGCTTGGATGCCTCGAGTAGTCCCTGACCTCGATAATTGGGTACGAAAGCTGGCTTCAACTTCTTCCTATGTTGAGCGTTGTTGGCGCGACTTGGCAAAAGGCCGATGGGAAGCAAAGAACCACGGTAAGTTTCCCTTTTCTCATACCTGAGGCATTGGCTATATTTTCTTTTCACTTAGTCTTTTCTTGTGCAGACCTGAACAAAGATGCGGTCCTGAGGCCCCCGAATAGTGAGGAAGAGGCTATGACCCCGGCTCCGAAGCCGGGGAAGGACAATAAGAGAAAGGGGACCTCGACCTCCGAGGGGGAAAAACCAAGAAAGAGAGCGGCTCGGAAACCCAAGGGGAACACTACCCCTTTGACTTTGGATTCAGTCCAAAGGCTAAGGGAAGAAGAAGAATATGATGAGGAAGATGAAGGCGGTGACTCGTTGTTGATGACCCGAGTAGGGAAGGCCGTTGAGATCTCTAAGGCAGCTAAACCGGCAGCGGTTGACGAGGCCCTGCCTTGTGCTGAAGAAGTTTCGAGCGAGGTACCTGAATCATTTGAGGTCGAGGCTGTCTCACGTCAAATGACGAACACACCAGAGGGGGCTGGTCCCGAGACCCATAGAGCTGAACAGAGCGCCCCACAGTTACTCGCTTGGGGAAGTGGCAGCAGGTCACTCACTATCTCCCTGCCTTTTCCGAAGAGGCCATAAGGGATGCACAAGTCATAAGGACTCCCAAAATAGGCGGAGTCCCCGATGGGGAGGATCCTTTTCGGGATTACTTTATCGGGGTCGAGGATGCCTCCGATCTCAATGATGCATCCAACCTATTCGAAGAGGCCCAACGTCTTCTGAGCCGAGTAAGTGTGAAATTAGTTAATATAGCTTTCTTTCGACTTTCCTTTTTTCTATCTAACTCCTTTCTTTTTTCATACAGGCTTTCTCTAAGTCCCAGGTCGAATTAAGCCAATGCGAGGCCGATCTCCAAATGATTTCAGAGGGGAGGAAAGCTCTCAAACTTCTCTGTGGGCAGAAGGATGAGGAGATCAAGGATCTCCGAGCTGATTTGTCCAGAGTTCATAAGGAGGAAGCCAAGCTGAACGAGCAAGTAACGATTCTATAAAAAAACCACGGGCTCGATTCATGGGCGGAAGCTAATGTTTTAATGTCACAGTTGCAGCAAAATATCGAGAGGATAGAGCTATTCCGGGAGGAGCTCGATCGAGTGAAAGCTGACTGCTACAAGTGGAAGGAAGGCATGGACCGCCTTGCTGCTGCGAAGGAAACTGCCTTGGCCCAGTTGTCGTCGGTCAAAGTCTAACTTCGAAGTGCAAGGTAAAAGTGCTCGGTTCATGCTAAGAGGGTTGACGACCTCGAAGATTAACTTGCAAATGCCCAAGCTAAGGCCGAAAAACCAAAGGCCGGGGCTGATAAGTCGGTGGCCATATATTTGGCTGATGTCGAGGCTGCTCAAGCGCAACTGAGGGAGGCTGGCGATCGAAAACAATGGGCTGCCAAGCTTGCCAAATGCCAATCCAGGAAGGAGACTCTCTAGGAGATCCACGCCCGAGGTTTCAACCTTTTTGAAGAGATAGCAAAGGCAAAGAAGCATGAAGCCGATGCTAGGCAACTAGCCTCTTCTGATGACGTTGATGACGACAGCAAGAGCGGGTCCGATAATGATGAGGGACCCGAGGAAGAAGCTGCCTCGAGGAGGGAGTCACCCCCGAACATAGCTAGGACATTTGTATTTTTCTTTTATTTTTTTGTGTAGGACCCCGATCGGTCCTTTGTAAATACCTTTTTTTATATATATAAGAATCGTTTTTTGAATTTCGTCTCAACTTTGACTTGTGATAATTTCAATTCGTATTGTGCCTTGTAAAATTTTGATATACTTCATGCCTTGTGAATAATATGTTTAAGACTTTGGATTTTAGGCAACTTGGCCGATACCAAACTAATACTGCCTTTGTAGTCAAGTGAGCTCTTGCTCGAACTTGAAGTAGTAAAACCCTTAGGTTTGAGTTGAGTGAGAATAGACTCTCGAACTTAAAGGTATAATGGCCCTTAGGCTCTTGAATCGGGCCGATATGGCCTCAGAAGAATGGATTTCCCCCCCTTTTTGGCTTAAAATATTTTACATATAGGAATTTTGTTATGCCTTAGCATGAAGTTTTACCCGTTGGGTTTTTTGAGGATTTAATATTATTGAAACCCTTTGCTTTTTATGCCTTAGCAAATTTTTTTATTTTAACAGTTCGATAGCTCATAAGGTTTTTTGAGAATCGATATTGTTGAAGCCCTTTGATTATTTTGCCGAGGGTAACCTTTTTCTTACCGATTTTAAAAAGAATTCGAAGGCCTATTTTCATTGCGGAATTCGGACGTCTCTGAGCCGCGTTCGACCGTAGCCTTAGGATTTGCCTCTTGTGCTTACTTTCCTAGTAATTCTTTGAGCTTGTTCAAGGTGTTAGTCCCCGAGTAGGTGGCCTTGGCCTATAAAATCGAGGGTTGCCTCTTTGAGGTCTTATGGTCTGGAAGTTTGATAGTTCAAACATATCAATTTTTTGACGGCAGTCCCCGAGTTGCACTCAGCCTTGAGCCAGTTTTCACAAGAAATCATAAGTATAGAACTTGTGAAGTATAAACTTCATTAAGGCATTGAACATCTGGTAAGGAAAAGTACTTCTTTCAATAATTTATACATGCGTACATGTTTTGCCACTAGGGTTCGAGTATCTATACGGACACAGTTCATTATACCGTTTGGTCTTTTACAAAGTTTTCCTATCGAGACCCTGTTGACATGAAGTATTTTCCTTGAAAACATAACATCCAAAGGTGATACCCCCCAGTATTCGAGGTTGATAGTAAAGAAGCCTCGGATACTCTAAGTTAGCACGAACAATGGTTGCCTCGTTAAAAACCTTGCCGGGAAAACCCATTTGGGATAAAAACCGGTCGAAGAGAAAAAGAGTGCAACGCGTGCTTTAAGATCTAATATCTTCCTGCTTGAAGAGAAATTCTATGCCTTTGCTCGAACACCTGAAATAAGTTAGTGTAAAATGTAAATGAAAAAGGAGAAGGTCATACCTTAACAATAATATCGTTTGAGGAGTGATGTGTTCTAATTATTTGGTAATTGATCGCCATTTATCGTTCCAAGCTTGTAGGATCCCTTTCCGGCGATATCGAGGACTTGATACGGTCCTTCCCAATTTGGGTTGAGTTTCCCTTCGTTAGGGTCTCGAGTATTTAGGGTGACTTTCCTCAAAACGAAGTCCCCGATTCTGAAGTGGCGAAGGTTGGTCCTTCGATTATAATACCTTTCGGTGCGTTGTTTTTGTGCGGCCATTCGAACGAGGGCGGATTCCCATTTTTATATAGTAGATTGAGGCTCGTACTCAAAGCCTCGTGATTTGACTCTTTCATTGCGTATCAAAATCTGGCGCTGGGTTCTCCGACTTCAACCGGGATCAGAGCTTCGGCGCCGTACACAAAGGAGAACGATGTTGCCCCCGTACTGGATTTTGACGTTTTGCGATATTCCTAAAGGACTTCGGGTAGAATTTCTCTCCATTTTCCCTTGGCGTCGTTCAATCTTTTCTTCAGATTCTTGATGATGTCTTGTTTGCCGATTCGGCCTGTCCGTTCCCACTAGGATGGTATGGTGTCGATAAGATTCTTTTTATTTTGTGGTCTTCGAGAAACTTTGTTATTTTGCTATCGATGAATTGTTTTCCATTATCGCATACGATTTCGGAAGGTATCCCGAATCGACATATGATGTGATCCCAGATGAAGTCTATAACTTCTTTTTCTCTGACTTTCTCAAAGGCCTGTGCTTAAACCTAGTTAGAGAAATAATCAGTCATAAATAAAATGAATTTAGCTTTACCTGGGGTCGATGGCAGAGGCCGGCAATGTCCATTCTCCATTTCATGAATGGCCATGGGGATAAGACTGAATGAAGTTGCTCTCTGTATTGGTGGATCGTTGGTGCATACCTTTGGCACTTATCACATTTTTGAACGAATTCTTTTGTGTCTATCTCCATATTGTCCCAATAGTATCCTGCTCTGATGATTTTGTGAACTAGTGATTCGGCACCGGAGTGGTTCCCACAATTACCCTCGTGAACTTCTCGTAGGACACAATCGGTGTCTCCTGGAGAGAAGCATACTGCCAACGGTCCATCGAACATCCTCCTGTATAATGTTCCATCTTCAACCAATGTGAATCGAGCAACTTTAGTTCGTAGAGTCCTTGATTCCTTAGAGTCCGATGGGAGCTTTTCTCTTTTCAAATACTTAATATATTTATTCCTCTAATACCAGGTTAGGCTAGTGGAGTTTATTTCAGCATGGCCTTCTTCGATTACTGACTTCGAAAGTTGTATGACAGTCTCCAAGTTGATTTCGTCGTCTTCGACTGATGACCCCAAATTCACAAGGGCATCGACCTCGCTGTTTTGCTCTCGAGGTACATGCTGCAAGGTCCATTCTTTAAGCCGATGTAATGTTACCTGCAATTTATCCAAATACATTTCATTCGATCCTCTCGAACCTCGAATCTGTTGACTTGGTTTACCACCAGTAAGGAGTCACATTTGGCCTCAATGACTTCCGCTCCCAAGCTTTTAGCCAGTTCAAGACCTGCAATCATGGCCTCGTACTCGACCTCATTGTTAGTCAATTTAGAAGTTTTGATAGATTGCCTAATTGTATTGCCCGTGCGCGGCTTCAAAATGATGCCTAGCCTGGACCCTTTCACATTCGAAACTCCATCTGTAAAAAGGGTCAACCCCCCGATGATGTACCAGATTTTATCAAAAGTTCTTTTTTTAACTTCGGGTACAAGGGCCGGCGTGAAGTCGGCCACGAAGTCTGCTAAAATTTGAGACTTGATGGTTGTTCGGGGTAGATACTCGATATCATACCCACTAAGTTCGACGACCCATTTGGCCAATCCAACCGATAGCTCGGGCTTATGTAAAACATTAAGAAGAGGATAAGTGGTTATCACACATATAGGGTTACATTGAAAATACGATTTTAATTTCCTAGAGGCGCTTATTAGAGCAAGTGCCAATTTTTCTAAGTGCGGGTACCGGGTTTCGGCCTCGCCTAAAGTTCGACTAACATAATAAACGGAAAATTGCGTACCTTTCTCTTCTCGGACTAGGACACCAATTACCGCGACTTCCGAGACCGCTAAGTATAAGTAGAGCCTTTGATCTGCTTTTGGAGTATGAAGCAATGGTGGACTCGAGAGGTACCATTTTAATTCTTCTAACGCCCGCTAGCACTCTGGGGTCCAGGAAAAATTGTTCTTCTTTATGAGCAGTGAGAAGAACCTATGACTTCGATATGATGATCTCGAGATGAATCGGCCTAAGACGGCTATCTACCCTGTCAGCCTTTGCACGGCTTTAACGATGTCCACGACTGTGATGTCTTCTATAGCCTTGATTTTATTTGGGTTGATCTCGATCCCCCGATTTGATACCATAAAGCCGAGGAACTTGCCCGAACCTACCCAGAAAGCCCATTTCTCGGGGTTGAGCTTCATGTTGTATTTTCTCAGTATCTTGAAGGTTTCCTGCAAATGTGTCAAATGGTCCTCTGCGCGCAGGGACTTAACTAGCATATCGTCAATATATACCTCCATTGACTTACCTATTTGTTCTTCGAACTTTTTATTTATTAGGCGTTGGTAGGTAGCACCAGCATTTTTAGCCCAAAAGGCATTACGTTATAACAATATGTGTCGTACTTAGTGATGAATGAAGTCTTTTCCTGATCCTCCGGGTTCATTTGAATTTGATTGTACCCGGAGTAGGCATCGATAAAACTAAGGATCTCGTGGCCGGCCGTGGCATAGATCATACGATCGATGTTAGGCAGAGGAAAAGAGTCTTTGGGGCATGCCTTGTTTAAATCTTTATAATCTATACACATCCTAAGTTTGTTCCCCTTTTTAGGGACTATAACTACGTTCGCTAACCATTGTGATATTTTACTTCCGGAATGGATCCTATTTTGAGAAGTTTAGTTACCTCGTCCTTGATGAATGCATGTTTTACCTCAGACTGGGGCCTTCTTTTTTGTTTTACCGGCCTGAACTTCGGGTCCAGGCTCAATCGATGTGTTGTTATCTCCGGTGGCATCCCTGTCATATCTAAGTGGTACCAGGCAAAACAATCTATATTATCAATAAGAAATTTAATGAGTTTTTTCCTGAGTTCGGGGGTTAACCCCGTTCCCAGGTATACCTTTCAATCAGACAGGTACTTGATCAGTATGACCTTCTCCAGCTCCTCGACTGTCGATTTGGTGGCATCGGAATCTTTGGGAATGCCGAAGGATCGAGGGATACAATAATCGTCATCTTCCTCTGCCACTCATTATTTTTCTAACTAAGTCGGGGCTGGAGACTGTGGTTGCTATTTGGCCCCCTATTTTCCTTTGACCTCCGATCCCTTTGTTGTCGAAAGCGCCGATATCGGTATTACCTCGTCGAACTCGAACATTTCCTTTGCAGCATGCTGCTCTCCATATACCTTTTTCACCCCGTTTACTGTTGGGAATTTCATCATTTAGTGGAGAGTTGAAGGGACTGCCTCATATTGTGAGTCCAAGGACTCCCGAGTAGGGCGTTGTACCTCATGTCGCCCTCGATTACATGGAACTTGGTTTCTTGAATAGTTCCAACTGTGTTCACCAGTAAAATGATTTCTCCTTTGGTCATTTCGCTGGCCATGTTGAAACCATTTAGGACCCGATCTACATGTACGATTCGATCTTGCAGGCCGAGCTGCTCCACGACCCTCGATCAGATGATATTTGCCGAGCTACTTGGATCCACTAAAACACGCTTAACTTGAATTTTATTCATAAATATAGAAATTACCAGAGCATCATTGTTGGTTTGAGAAATTCCTTCTGCTTCCTCATCGTTGAACAATACGGTGCCTTCTGGCACATAATCTCGGGTCCGTTTTTCCCTAGTAATTGATACTTTGGTGCATTTGAACACGGGCCCTTGTGGAATATCAACTCTGCCGATGATCATATGGATCACATGTTGTAGCTCCTCCTGTTCTTTTTTTTCTATTGGCATCCCTTTCTCTGAAATGGTTTCTGGCTTGGTCACTTAAGAACTCTCGAAGGTGGCCCTCGTCGAATAGATGAGCTACCTCCTCCATTAGTTGCCTACAATCTTCGGTTCTGTGGCCATGTGTGCCGTGATACTTACACATTAGGTTGGGATTTTTTTGGGAAGGATTGGTTTTTATGGGTCTGAGCCAACTAGTATCTTTGATTCTTTCAATTGCCGATACAATACCTGATGCGTCGATATTGAAGTTATACTCATGTAATCGTGGTGCCTCTGTGGGATCAGCGTGCTTATCAACCACTTTTGTTCATAAGTCATGGAGAACTCTGTCCTCGATCGCTCCTTCGATCATTTCGGGTTGAATTGCGTCTGAGACCGTTGTTCATGCGGTCTGCGTTGTATGGCTGATATCGGTCTCTATTTGACCGAGGTTCCCTATCGATATCTCTCTAGTTTCTGCATGCAGGCCTTTTCGGCTATACGAAACCGAAAGGAGTTCCTAGTTGTTCATCCTCGACTTTGATCTTTGATTGGTACCGATTATGTACATCAGCCCAGGTCACCGCCGAATATTCAATCAAGTTTTGCTTCAGTTGCCGTGATGCTTAGGGGTGGGCATCGGTCAGTTCGGTTCAGTTATGAATATTATCGGTTTAGCATATCGGTTATCGGTTTACAAATATGATAATGTTTAACCAAAGAATTAGATTCTCTGCCAAAGCTATTTTAAGAAGAACAGGGATTTCTGATAACCAAAAGAATATGCAAGTAATTGCAAATAGAAAGCATTAAAGATGCATAAAAAGTAAGTATATTTCAATAGTGGTTCAAACGTGTCCTTACAAGTTATATTTTGCTCCCTTATATAGGGAATTTCTTAATATAACGTCTACTCTTTTCAGTGATTGAGCATTAATGACTAATAATGGCATTAATGTAACATTACAATGATTAATCGTAACTATTGCGTGAAGATTATGTAACGTTTGACTCATTGATTGAAGATCTCCGAATCTGCCATTTATTCTGCCTTGATTCTCATCTCCTCAATTAAGTTGAGATTCCCGTATCTGATCACCTCGTGGGTATGCTGTTTCGTTCCTCTTTGTCTCGTACCTCATCATAAAGTCTTGTCCAGTTGTCATGTTTTCATTGATCCACATGGATTGTACAGTTTTCATGGATCCACATGGATCCACATGTTTTCATAATTAGTACATGTGTGAAGCTTATTTTTACCAATGCAGATAGTCCCCCCATTTCCCATTTATTTATCGATTTAATATTTGGTAAGTGAATACTCAATTATGGCGGGAATAATTTGCTGCCGCTTCACTCGTACCATTGCATCTGTCTCTGAATGTTTGCGTCGCTTGTCACTTCTATTTAATGCCCGTGCCACATGGCATCCCCAAATTGGTTATGCAATTATTCAGCGCCTTTTAGGGCTTTTTGCGGCTGCATCAATCATGAAATAACAACTTCAATTATGACTTTCACATCACTGTGTTTTCCATTTTTTTTACGGTGGCCTTCGAGTATAAGTACCCCTTTTCCTTTCTTTACTTTCACGAAAAACTTCTAACCTTCTTTCTTTATTTGTAAATTCTTCATCTTCGTAAATATGTCTTCTTCAAACCAGCAATCTAGGAAGGTCATCATTGTAGATGAATTGACTCCTTCTTCTGCTCCAACATGGAGTAGGAGGGGCGGTAGGCTTAGGAGCTTAAGTTCTACTCCTTCCAGGGGTTCTTCTTCTTATTCTTCTCCCCCGCTATCTTCTAGGTCTAATATTCCTTCGTCTTCTTCTAGGGCTAAGGCTTCTAGATCTTCATCATTGAGTAGAGAACATAATGAACCACTTCGTGAGCCGAGAGTCGATGAGATTGTTCCTGCGGAGTTTTCTTTTGCCAAGGATAGTCAGGCTATGAGTGATCAGTTTCTTCAATGTCATCACATGACAGTGCTGGCCTTTATCCTACCCAAATAACAGAGGGCTTAGTGTCTCTTGTACGCATGGATTGTTATTGGAAGCCTGATTTTCCTGTTGTTGTTCCTAACGATAACCAAAGAATAACCTCTTACAGGACTGGGTATTCTTATATCTATACTTATCCCTTCACATTAGGATTCAAGCCTCCCATCGACCCTGTTATCATTGAGTTTTGTCGATTCTTCAAAGTTTGTTTGGGACAAGTCGGTCCTCTTGTTTGGCGAGCAGTCGCGTGCCTTAGGTATTTGGGCAATTTAGCTTCCGTACCCTTTACTTTTCATCATCTTATTCACTTCTATTCTACGATGTTGTTCCGCCAAGGAGTGTTTACTCTCGTGGCTAGGAGTAAAAGGGTGTTAGTTAGTTACTCCAAATGATGACAAGGATAGAGGGTGGTATGTCCGGTATGTGCTGTCCCTACTGCATGTTTAGTAGGTGAAGAAAATCTCCCCTTACCTGAGAAGAGGAACTTTGCACGTGAGTACATTTTTGCTCACTTTCCTTTTCTTTGCTTTTGGTAAACTATCAGTACCGTGACTGTTTCTCTTTCTTTTGCAGCAACCATGGGAACTGTTGAGAATGTCTCTGGTTTCCGTGATTGGGTAGAAAAGCTTTTATTAATCGCTCCTTTAGAAGAACGTTTGTGTAAGTACCTCTCTTTGAGGTTTGGTTGGAAGGTGAATACCCATGGTAAGTGAAGTTTTCTTTACTTCTTCCCTTTTTGAGCTTTATCTGATCCCTTTCATTTGGTAGGATTTACTGCTCGTGGAGTTTCCGCTGCGACTGTGTCCGCTTCAAGGCTGTCCCTGGCTAAAGCCCAGGAGATCATTGTTTGTTCCTCCTCGTCGAAAAGAAAAGCAAGTGGGTCCAGGACCTTGTTGATACCCAATTTTTCCTCAAACTATTTTTAAAATTTTCTTGTATACCTTCAAAATTACTTTTTATATTAATTGGTATAATTTTTCATATTTTTGTCAATTTATTCAGTACTTTATATCCCATAATTATTCATAAATTGCATTGCAAATAATTTCAAAAAATTTCTTAGCTCAATATATCATTTTTAATCTTATTAGGATTTAATTATTTTACAAATTAGCCAATTCGACATTATATGGCTATAATTACAACAACTTTGCAATTATAGCCTAATTACACATTTTATGCTATTTTAATTCAATAATCAGTCATCTTATATTTTAATACTAGTTAATTACCTTAATTTCACCTATTTAGCCTTAATTTCATTCTATCTAATTATTAGCTATTCTTATTAACGATTTATCTAATTTTAATGGGTATTTAACAATTAGCCCTTTTCTATTTAAATTATAGCCTAATTTAATCTGACCCAAACCCAATTAAAACCAGCCCAAGACCCAATCGAAATAACCCAACCCAAGCCCAATACCCGATACTACCCGACCCAATCCTGTGTGTAATCTGGACCGTTGATCAAATTTGATCAACGACCCAGATTCACTCTTACCTAATTTAACCCCTAACGACTACCCCCTTCCTCTCATTCATTCCCAACACAAGCATCTCTCTATCTCTGGTTCTCTCTAGAACCTTCTCTCCTCCTCCTCTCTGATGGACTCTGTCCACCTTCTCCGGCCATCTCCCTCGCCGGAAACTATGTCCTCTCACCCTCTCCTATCCCCTGCTTCACCCCACGCCGGTTTGACACTACCCTGAGGTCCTCAGGTGAATCTGGAGCAGTTCAACTCCCCTACGGCCTTTCATGCCATTTTCCGGCTACCTCCGCCCGTTCGAGTAAGATCTATGACTTTTGGGTTAAAACCAGTAATGTTTTGAGGTTTTCTTATCTTTTCTGGGTTCTCTCTGAAACCCTAATTCTTAAAACTTTCCTATTCTTTTAGATCTATGATAGATCTGTGTATATTTTAAGCTATTTCATTTTTTTTCTCAAAGATTCTCCGATTTTTCCTAAAAAGACTCTTCGTTTTCAACTAGGGTTTCATGACTCCGTTTTAAATGATTTCCCTATGATTTTTTCAGTATTATCCTAGGGTCTCTACTGTGTTTTAGTGATTTATTAAAGTTTTTCTCTTTTATTGGATCGTTGTGATGAAATCCCTAATTTTAGACCTAAACCCTAAGTCCCTGACTTCGTCTTTGATATTGTTTGCATATGTGCTTGCACCTCATGAACTTTATGATGTTTTACCCTATGTTGTTCATCTATGTCTCTGATTTTTTCCTTGATATTCCGCTTACATTACAAATTCACGTGAATCCCTAATTTCATATGTTTTCACTACTAGGGTTTCTGACTTCTTGCCTGTTATTTATTCAATTCACGATTAATCTCCTCTAATTGATGTTATTCTTGTTCGAATCCCTGATTCTCTGTAATTTTACTTTGTTAGGGTTCCTGATTTATTATTTGAATCCCTGATTCCTTGTGATTTTAAAACCTTACCGATTGCTTATGGGATATTCTTACTAATTTCCGACCTTTAGCTTATTTCTTACCTTGTTGCACGGTCAATTTACTGTTAATTAATCCCTATTTCCTTAATTAAAATCTGATGAACCTAGTCTCAATTGCATACTTGTATTGGGTTGAAATTGTTTCCTTATATGTTATATTCATGGGAACTTTCCTTATTTGTTATTTTACCTACTAGCCGTTTGAGTTTAACCCCTTCAATTAGGGATACTTATGCTGATTTTACACTATTTTGAATATTACTCTAGGCTACATATGATACCTTTCCTTATTTGCTGTCTGCTTAATACCGTTTGAACTTGATTCCTTCAATTAAGGGACACCTATACTGATTGTGTACTGATTGATACTCAGTCCCTTAATTACTGGTTAAGTTTGGTTCCCACCTTATTTGCTACCCGTTTTTAAAACTATATGTACTCAATTCTCTCATTAGCACATGCACGAACTAATTTGGTTCAATATCTCTCTCTCACAACTAAAACTTGTCGTTCTCTATTCTCTCTTCTGTGCTATTTGCTATTACTCTGAGTTAGCAGGCTGCAAGCCAAGGCTAACTATTGTGCACCTCCTATTTCTTGCTTTGTGTTAGTGCTTTCTTCACTTCACTGGTATGTCCTAATTCAAATTTCAGTTCTCAAACCAACATGTTTCTATTACTTTCGCAAATCATTGTGTTTCTAATCTGCTTCTATTTACCATTCTGTTGTTCAACATGTAACTAAATCTTGGATTCCATCTAGCATGTCAAGTTATGCTTTATTATCTAGCATGTCTTTGTGTATTCCAAACCTGTCTTTATGTGAATTCCCCTGTTTATGTTAGTTTGGGTAGACTCTACTGTCTTAAACTGGTTGGTACTGCTATGTTAGTTTAGCCCTATACCCTACTGTACCCCTGATCCTCTAAATCCTTAGGAACTGCTGATTGTGTACTGCCTGCTACATGCTTTCCATCACCTGCTCTGTCTTTGTCCCTCAAATCCCATTGCCCTGCTTGTGTTTGATTGATTGTTATTGGTTCTTTGTGTGATGTTGAACTTGTTTGGTGTTCCTGCTTTTTCAGTCTATTTCAGTGGTTAAACTTCTTTGTTATAAAACTATTTCAATCAAGTCTCCCTTTTCAAAACTGTTTTCTTACTTACGCTTTTCAAAAACTGTTTTCTTACTTAGCCTTTTCAAAACTATATCAAGCACTCTCACTCAACTCTTAGACCCCTTAAGTTCTGCCCCCTTTGTGTGAGCATTGCTTTGGGACCCTTGAACTCCCCCTTAACTTTGACACACAAAGGCTGGCCATTCCACACTGCACTTACTCTATCTTGGCCATGAAATCTGGGTGTGAGCACTACCCGGGATCTCTTGAGGTCCTTAGGGAACTCTGACACACCCGGATTGTGGAAAAGGTTGTGAAACAATACTTGGCATTGAGGACCTGGAGACTTGGGCCTATACTGTGGGCTCCCTATAGTTAACTTCTTATTTTCTTTATTTCCAGCTATGTAATTCCTATTCAAAGGTCTGTAATAATTATTTGTAAAACAACTCTAGAGTTGGATAGTGAAAAAGAGGTGGGTAATATGCATGCTGTAGTGTAATCGAGGGTAGAAATCATGCTTCCTAGGTTTACTTTCTCTATGCGCAATAGCAGCGATGTTTAGGTACAACATGCCAAGCATGCCATGCATTAGATATCATGCAACATAGGATCCATATACATATAATGTTTTCATCAACTCATCATCACTTAGAAATCCTGTCTATAGGATAAATAACAACAACAAAATAAACTGTTATTATGTGACTCTGCCTTTGTAAATATGTTCTGAAACTCATTTATAAATCATGTCCTAGAATAAATAACGTTAACAAAAACTGCAATCATGTCTCATCATGCTACAACCATGCTTGCGCGCTTAGAAATCCTGTCTCTAGGTAAACAACATTAAAAACTATCATCCTATGTTATTACTAAAACTGAGCATAATGTTGTGATTCTATGTGCATTTAGAGATCCTTTTTAGCGACTTCATATGCATCATTATGTATTAGACATCATGTTCTAGGATCATACTCCCTTAATTACACTTAATCTAAATACGGATGTATAAAACAGTCTTCCTGTTCTCACAACTGGTAATTAGTCTCTGAACATTTGCAACACTTAGAACTGCATGTTATTAGGTATAACGACCTGGAATTGTAAACAAATCTGAATAACTGCTACATATTATCCTACGCCTAGGAAAGCCTTAGGTAATCAACTTTAAAATAAAACTGGGACTGTCTTCTTGTGCTTAACTGTCAGCATGTTTAAACCCAGTAGGCAAAACCGATTAGGACTTCCTCTCTGAGTTATGTAATAAATCTAACTCTGATGTTATCACTTAGACGCCATGCTTAGGATCTGAATTAGGACCTTAATTGTGTATGAGACATGATGTTTATGTGCACTGTTTGTGGAGGTCTTTGAGCCCTTTCTTGTTTATGTGTTACCCCTTATCTGCAGTCCTATTTGTTTCTCTATATGTCGCACTAGTATTTTACCTTTAAACTTGAGGGTCTGCCTAGAACCCTCTTTATAGGATAGAAGTCCTAAATTCCTCCGGGACTTATAGGAAGGGACGGGTAACATCATGCAATAGAGGTCGAGACCAACACTCACTTTAGTTACTTTCACGGGGTGGGAAAGGGTAGATATTGGATATGATGACCGATGCGCTAATACCACGTGTAGCCCCTCTTTGAGGAGTGTCATACCGGGTATTGCATTGATGTGATTCATATTATAAACAAACCTAGGATACCCCTTTACTTTCATAAACACACTTAGATTGTAATTCTTTTCAAAATCTAGCTTTCCATTAACTGTTTTTAAATATCCGTGTACTTAGACTTAAATCCCCTATTATTTGAGCCATACTTGTTTATTTGCTAATTGTACAAATTCACAAAAGTTGTTTGGCCGGGAACCACACTTGTGGATCCTGAGGGGTTCCTAACACCTTCCCCTTAGGATAATTTCAAGCCCTTACCCTGTCTCTGGTTATCAAACGTAGTTGTAAATGACCCCCTAGGTGCCCTAACACACCTTAAAAATCATTAGGTGGCGACTCTTCAAAACTACAAAAACCCTTTCCCAAAAGGAACGAGTTGTCCCAACCAATGTCATAAACCCTTTCAAAACTAGGCTCCGAAAGGAGCGCTCTGGGCAAACAAGGGGCGCGACAGACCTTAGAGGAGGAAGAAGAATAGGAGGAGGGTTCGTTGGTCCATAGGTCGCGTAGGAGGAGGGTGGTCTCTGACGATGAGTCTGCGCCCGTTGTTGATCCTCTCGTGCCTGAATCAGAACTGTCCACTCCCGAAGATGAAACTCCCTCTCCTGTTCGTGAGTCCATTGATCTACTATTCCAACAAGGTTTTGGTACCGTTTCTGATGTATCCTCTCTTGTTGTTTTCTCCTCCTGCCTCTACGGAGCTTTCGTTTGTTGCTCCCATTGCTGTTTCTGCTACCATGGCTTTTTCTGCTCCCATTGCTGTTTCTGCTCCCCAGCCTACTCTACTTGTAGCTCCTTCACCCGCCCCTACTTCCGTGCCTTTTGCTGTTGAAGTAGGGTCTTCCAGTAGGGGGGTGATGAAGCAAGTTATTATAAAGGTTCCTGCGGCGGGCAGCCTCTTGAAAAAGTGGCTAGGATGATGTATGGTTAAAGAACTTGATAGGCCCGACTGAGAAGTCTAAGCTGGAAAGCCACAACTCCTTGACTTGGATGAACACGATTTTGCACTCGTCCTTAAAGGTAAAACTTGCTTTTCCTTCATAAGTATTTATATATTCTTACCGTATCTATTTTATCTTTTTATGTAGATCAACCTTATAAGCACAAAATTAATGAAGAGAGTCGTTCAAATGGAGCAATCAACAAATGACTTCCATACTGAGGCTGATAATTGGAAGGGGCAGTACGAGAGTTTACAACTTGATATGAAGGCAATAGAGGAGGAAAAGTGTACCTTGGAGCAGCATGTTAGGGTTATTGCAGCAGAACTTGCCATAGAGAAGGTGTCTTCAAACCAGGCGGGCAAGGACAAAAATATCTTAGAGTCTTCCTTTGCGGAGCAGCTTTCCCGTGCCACAGAAGAGATTAGGATCCTGAAGGCATTATTTGATCAGAAGGAGGCATACTCTGGTGAACTTGTGCAAATGCTCACCCAAACCTAAGAGGACCTCCGTAACTCTTCTAATAAAGTCCAGTTCTTGGAAAGATCCCTTGCTCCTTTGCAGGCTTCCCATGATGCTGTAGTGGCTGAGAGAGATGAGCTAAGAACTGAAGCTGAATAATGGGAGAAAGACTACGAGGATCTTGAAGACAAAGCAACCGTCGATGTTAGCTGGGCTTATTTGAATGCCCGTCTTGACACATTGACAGAAATGGGTCAAGAGGGTTTTGACTTGGAAGCCGAAATTGCTAAAACCAGAGAGACGATGAGAAGTCTCAGCAAAGTCAGAATTTCTCTTCACCTGAAGCTGAGGTCCCTGCTGCTCGTGTCTCGCCATCTCAAGTCGCTCCTCCAGCTAGTGAATACAATCCCCCATCTAGTGAAAATGTGTAAGGAACTTGGTTCTTTTTTTTATTTGCAACAATTGGTGGTTACCCCCGGTCCCATTGGGGGTAAAGTTTGATCCTTTGTAAGTCCCCAACTGACAACTTAAGGGCAACCTATGTATAAACAAATCCGGCTTAGACTAAGTTAATACTTAGTTTTTTTGCCGTAATATATTAATATTAATATCAACACGACTTTTGATTTCTTTGAGTTTTTGTTTCACTCTTAAGTCTTTGCATGCTTTCTTTTTGAGGTTTTTGGTTTACCTCTTAGTTTTTGACTTTGCATTAAAAATGCTTAGATTTTTCGTACCTTTTCGTAATGGGCACGATTTATAAAAGAGGGCCCTTTTTTGATCAACACTTAATGAAGAAGACGTCCCAACTTCATGATGGTGTAAATATACAAAAGAGAGATAGGAATTTCACATGTTTTACTTAGCAATGCTTTGAAGAAAGTCTTTGTATTGTTTCGAACTTTCGTAACATTTTACATGTGTTTGTGTATCGTCCATAACTCTTTTGTAACTGTGTTTCTTACAACAAGTTTGGTATGAACTTGTATTCGTAACTATTTTTCTTTTGCAACAGTTTTTTTGAATTAATACAAGGGTATAACTGTTTTTATTTAACACAGTTTTTGAATAAATACAAGGATATGAATTTTTACCCATAATTATTTTTGTTTATAACAGTTTCTGAATAAATACAAGGATAATGCTTTTTCATCCGTAACTGTTTTCATTTATAATAATTTTTGAATAAGTACAAGGATGTGCATTTTTACCCATAACTAATATTCTGCCTTTAACCTGAACATTCGTTTACATTTAGGAATATGGTTTTTGAAGGTTTCTGAATCAGGCTTTGTGTTTTTTTCTTTGGCTCTTTGATTTTGCTCATAGTACTTGACTTGTTGGGAAGATGGATCTTCAGGCTTGAGCTTTGACTTTTTGATAGTCTTCTTTGCTTCTTCTTTTCCTTCCATACTGTATAGTCCCCCAAGTTTTTGAGCTTTGAAGAATGAAATCTTGAGCACTTGACTATTCCTTCCTTGTGGTCTTTTTCCTGAAAAGGAAAAACATACGGGACTCGAAGGTATATAGTTTATATGATGACTGCTTAACCCTTAAAAACGTCCATCAGAATTTTGTAACCCTAGACAGGAAATTCAGTTACTTCCTCGTGTCTATGCAGGTATAATATCATCATCTGGTGATGTGTTAGCTTTTTGCCTATCATCTAAAACGGTTAGTATAATTTTAACTATACAAAAGTAAAATCGAGCGTAATGATACCTGACTGGGGGTATTCCTTTTACTCAGAAGTAATACTTCTTCAAATGAACAACATTCCAACTGATTGGTAAGATTCTTCCGTCCATAGTTTCCATCTCATAAGCGCCTTTTCCAGAGATGCCACGGACTTTGTAAGGTCCTTCCCAATTTGGATTCAGCTTTCCTGCACCAGCTTCTTTTGTCGATTGAAAGACTTTTTTAATAACGAAGTCCCTAATTTTGAAATATCTTAGGTGTGCTTTTCTGTTGTAATGTCACTCTATAATTTGTTTTTGGGCTTCCATACGTATAAGTGCGGCTTCTCTCCTTTGCTGGAGCAAATCCAGATTTGTTTTCAACTCGTCATTGTTTGTTTCTTCCGTTGCTGTTGTGAACCTCGTGCTTGGTTCACCGATTTCCACCGGTATTAAAGCTTCTGAACCATAAACAAGCGCGAATGGAGTTTCTCCCGTGGATGTTTTTGCAGTAGTTTTGTAGGCCCATAATACTGCCGGTAGCTCATCAAGCCAATTTTCCTTGGCTTTTTCCAACTGTTTGTTTAAGTTGTTGATGATGACTTTGTTTGTTTACTCGGCTTGCCCATTAGCCACGAGCTAATATGGTGATAAAGTGATTCGTTTAATTTGCCAGCTTTCGAATAATTCTGTGATTTGTTAGCCTATGACTTGCGGGCCATTGTCATATACGATCTCCTTTGGTATTCCAAAGCGGCATATTATGTGTCTCCATGTGAAGCTTTTCACTTCTTTTTCTCGCACCTGTTTAAAAGTGTCTTCCTCCACCCATTTTGTGAAATAATTAGTTAATACGAGTAAGAACCGTACCTTTCCTTTAGCTGGGGAAAGAGGTCCCACTATATCCATGCCCCATTTCATGAATGGCCATGGTAACACCACTGGGTGGAGTAACTCTGCTGGTCGATGCATATTGTTAGCATATCGTTGACATTTGTCGCATTTAGCTACGAAATTCTCAGCCTCTTCTTCCATTTTAGGCTAATAGTACCCTGCTCTGATTAGGGTTTTGACTAAGGATCTCGCTCCTGCGTGGTTCTCGCAGTGTCCCTCGTGTACTTCCTTCATCGCGTACACTGTTTGGTTGGGTCCAAGGCATTTTGCTAGGGGACCTCCAAACATTTTGCGGTATAAAGTATCACGAACTAGGCAGTATCGTGCAGCTTTCCGGTGAAGTTCTTGAGCTACTTTTTTATCTTCTGGTATGGTACCATTTTGCAAAAAGTTTACAATTTCGTTTCTCCAATCCGAGGTTAAATTGTTAAATGTTACCTCATTTTTTTCCTGGTCGATTGCTCAGACATTTGCATTGTCTTTATTTGTTACATCAGATACTGCTGCGAGGTTAGCCAATGCATCCGCTTCTGCATTTTCCTCCCTGGGTATTTGCATAACTTTCCATGATTGGAATTTCCTTGCTAGGTCTCGTGCCTTTTCCAGATATTGTTGCACCCGAGCCTCTTTAGCGGTATAAGTCCCCTACATCTGGTTTACCATTAGTTGAGAGTCACTTTTGATCACGATCTGCTCAATTGAGAGTTCTCGTTCCAGTTCAAGCCCTGCAATGACAACTTCGTACTCTGCTTCATTGTTAGTTATGGGATAACATTTAATGGCTTGTCGTATCTTTTCACCCGTATGTGATATTAAAACAATTCCCAAGTTGGATTCTTTTACGTTAGAAGAGTCGTCAGTAAATAGGGTTCATATTCTTGGATTAACCCCGTTGAAGAGCTTTAACTCTTTTTCCTCTTCAGGGATTATGCTAGTATTAAAATCAGCGACGAAATCAGCTAAAATTTGAGACTTCATTGCAGTCCTAGGCTGATATATTATGTTATGTTCGCTTAGTTCTATTGCCCACTTAGCTAATCTCCCTGATAACGCTTTTTTATGCAAAATATTTCTCAGTGGATATGAGGTCACAACAGTGATTGGGTGACATTGAAAGTATAGTCTTAACTTTCTAGCTGCCATGATTAGAGCTAAGGCTAATTTTTCTAGATAAGGATATCTAGTTTCAGCATCTAATAAAGACTTACTTACATAATTAATTGGATATGTTTACCTTTGTCTTCTCTTACGAATACTGCACTTACGGCAATTTCTGCAACGGCAAAATAGACATACATCTTTTCCCCCCTCCTTTGGTTTAGACAACAACGAGGGTTTTGATAGATAGGCCTTCAGATCCTTGAGAGCCTGCTGGTATTCTTCAGTCCATTCGAACTGGTTCTGCTTTTTTAGAACTGAAAAGAATTTAAAACTCTTCTCCGAGGACCTAGAGATAAATCTTCCTAAGGCTGCAATTCTTCCCGTTAGTCTTTGAACTTCTTTTTTGCTTGTAAGTATATCAGGTATTTCATCAATAGCTTTAATTTGAGCAGGATTTACTTCTATACCTCTATTTGATACAAGAAAACCCAAAATTTTACCTGATTCAATGCCAAAGGCGCATTTTTCTGGATTTAATTTCATGTTATACCTGCGAAGGATTTAGAAGGTGATTGAAAGATGATGGAAATGATCTTCCGCTTGTGTCGATTTCACTAGCATGTCATCAATGTATACTTCCATTGTTTTCCCCATATGTTGTTGGAACATCTTGGTCACTAGCCTTTGGTACGTGGCTCCATCATTTTTCAAGCCAAAAGGCATGACTTTGTAACAATAAGTCCCCATGTTTGTAATAAAGAAAGTTTTTTCCTCGTCTGAGGGATCCATTTTTATTTGATTATAACCAGAGTGCGCATCTAGAAAGCTTAACAATTCATGACATGTAGTGGCATCAATCATTTGATCTATGTGCGGTAATGGAAATGAGTCTTTAGGGCATGCTTATTCAAATCTGTGTAATCTACGCATACTTTCCATTTACCATTCTTTTTGGGTACCACTACGGTATTAGCTAACCAATTAGGATATTTTACCTAACGTATTGAACCAATTTTGAAGAGTTTCTGTACCTCTTCATCGATCACTTGGTTCTTGAATGGTCCTTGCTTTCTTTTCTTTCGCTTGACAAGTACGAAGGATGGATCTTCGTTTAGTTTATGAGTCATCACTTCTGGAGGTATACCTGTCATATCTGAATTGGACCAAGAGAAACAATCTGCGTTAGCTTTAAAATATTCAATTAACTTACCTCTTCTCGCGGGACTTAGCCTCGTGCCTATATGAACTTTTTGCTCAGGCTTCTGCTCGAACAGTGGGATAGCTTCGAGCTCCTTAGTAGTTGTTTTGATATGCTCGTCTCCTTCTAGCTCCTGAATAACATCGGGTCTGGAATCCATGTCCGAATGTTTTGATGTTGCCTCTGTGGTGATTTGGTTCACCCTTTCGTTGCTATCTTCTTCCGTACCTGTTTGGGTGATTTCCTCTTCTTTTGATTCTTCCGCTACCTCTTTTTTGTTAGAGTGTACTACTGAATTTATATTCTTTGAGGTCTTCTGATCGCCTCAAATCTATTGAATTCCCCATTTGGAAAGGAATTTAATTACCTGATGTAAAGTAGATGGTATTGCTTCCATGCCATGGATCAATGGTCTGCCCATGATTACGTTGTAAGCCATATCGATATCAATGACTTGGAATTTCGTATTTTTGATTACTCCTTCCGCATAGGTACTAAGCTCAATTTCTCTTTTTGTTATGACTGTAGAGTTGTCAAACCCAGATAAGGCTCGTGCTTTTGGGATTACTCGATCCTCCATCAGCATTTTTTCCACAACTCTTAACAAAATGATATTGACTGAGCTACCTGGATCAATCGACATTTTTTTTATGTTAGTGTCATGTATAAGTAGGGATATTACCAGTGCGTCGTTATGTGGAAACATTAATCCCTTGACATCTGCGTCGTCGAATGATATATTGTCTGCTTCCATGGCTTCACGAATCCGCTTCCCGTGTGTAATTGTAAATTTTGTTGTTCTTTTGCAAACTACTCCGTTCACCTCCTCTCCTCCGTGTATCACATTCATTGTTCTCTTTGGAGATGATGGTTTTAGGGGCTCTTGCATGTTCTTCATATATGCTTGTTTACCTTTTTCACTAAACAGTTCTATTAGATAGCCTTGTCTTAATAATTGTTCTACCTCACCTTGCAATAATCTGCAATCTGATGTTCTGTGTCCATGATCGTTATGGAATTCGCACCAGAAGTTTGGATTCCTTCTGTTTGGATTCGATCTCATTTATTTGGGCCATCGAACTTTATCGCCCATGTTTCTCAGTACTGTAATTAATTCAGAAGTACTTACATTGAAGTTATAGTCTCAAATTCTTGCATTACCTCTATTTCGTTCATCTCGATCCTTTATGGATCTTGATGAGGAAGACCTCGTATCTCTATTTGACTATCTATATTCTGACCGTGTGTTTTCAAACTTGGAATGAGTTTCTCGTCCCAAAAGTCCCATATATGGATCGTACCTGTTCTTACATGTTCTCCTTTCTGGTTTGGAGCGTCTAGAACTGGTTCGATCTTCAGCTTTTGATTGAGCAATGGTGTCTTCTTCTATTCGTAGCTGGGTGTTGTACCTGTTATAGACATCGTTCCATGTCGTGGCTGGGAATTCTCTCAAGCTTTCCTTGAGTCTTCTCGTGGCTTCTGAACTTCTGTCATTTAAATTTCTTGCAAACGCCATTGCTGCCCAATTGTCAGGTACCCTTGGTAGCAGTATTCTTTCTCGTTGAAACCTGTCTACAAACTCACGGAGCAACTCTGCGTCTCCTTGTTTTATTTTGAATGTCTTCCATTTTTTTTCCGACTTTTTGTGCACCGGAATGTGCTTTTATAAAATAATCTGCAAGCTCAGCAAAAGAGTCAATAAAATTTTCGGGTAGAAGAGAATACCATGTTAGTGCTCCTTTGGTGAGTGTCTCTCCGAACTTCTTGACCAGTACTGATTCAATTTCTTGTTTAGTCAGATCGTTGCCTTTTAATCCTGTAGTAAAAGCAGTTACATGATCACGTGGATCGGTTGTCCCGTCGTACTTGCGAATATCAGGAATTTTGGCAAGGGTGCTTCACTTGGATTCCAAGGTTGTTGAGAATATCTATCAACGTCAATGCCTTTGATAACAGGTGGTACTCCATGAATTTGATCGATTCAGTCGTTTTGTTCCTTCACCTGTTTTTGCAAGGCTAGTAATAAAGATTGTAATTCTGGACTACTGGACATACCTGGTCTTGCTTCGAGGGACTCATTTGGAGTGCCTCTACTTCCTGAGTTTTCTAATCCGGATTGTGGATTTTCCACAATTGCGGTGTTGTTAGGAGGAGGTGTAGGTGATGCAGCTGGTAGTCCCCTCATGAAAGCTTGTAAGGCTTGAGTCACATATTCACCAACCATTTGTTTTACATGATCTTGTTCTCATGTTTGTTCATTTCCATTGTGATTATTGTTTTGAGTCGTAGATCTCTCTGGGTATTGTTCCCTTGAACCTCGTGGGGATCCTGAAGGTGATGGAACTGGAGTTCCAACCCTCTGTTGGTTTTTGTCGTTGACGTTCGACATAATTCACAAAATATTGTTTGAGAAAAAATAGAGATTATCAGTTTCCCGGTAACATAACTAATTTGTTTAACCAAAGAATTAGATTCTCTGCCAAAGCTATTTTAAGAAGAACATGGGTTTCTGATAACTAAAAGAATACGCAAGTAATTGTAAATAGAAAGCAGTAAAGATGCGTAAAAAGTAAGTATATTTCAATAGTGGTTCGAACGTGTCCTTACAAGTTATATTTTACTCCCTTATATAAGGAATTTCTTAATATAACGTCTACTCTTTTCAGTGATTGAGTATTAATGACTAATAATGGCATTAATGTAACGTTACAATTATTAATCATAACTGGTGCGTGAAGATTATGTAACGTTTGGCTCATTGATTGAAGATCTCCGAATCTGCCCTTTATTCTGCCTTGATTCACTCTGGCCGTGTCTCTTCATCTCCTCAATTAAGTTGAGATTCCCGTATCTGATCACCTCGTGGATATGCTGTTCCGTTCCTCTTTGTCTCGTACCTCATCATAAAGTCTTGTCCAGTTGTCATGTCTTCATTGCTACACATGGATTGCTGGATCATCATAATTAGTACACATGTGAAGCTTATTTTTACCAATATGGATAAACCTATAACCAAATCGATACGATATTAGTTATCGGTTATCAGTTAATCGGTTATCAATCATTATCGGTTCGGTTATCGGTTTACTCGATAAGATAACTCAATCTAGACTTAAGCAAAAAAGAGAAGACAATTCACTTGAGTTAAGCAAAAAAAAAGAAAGAATTGACATATAGTATACTACCAATTCTGCATTCTAGCCACAACTAATATTTTAAGCATGTTTCATTTTGACAAATTCATGACATGTGCAATCTCAAAAATTGATTTTACAATTCCGCAAGCATTCCATCTCCAATTCAATGGAAATATTAGTTAACAGGAACATAAATTACAACTTTTTGGTTTCCTGCCAAACCATAACCAAGAGATCAATGTCATTTTCCAGATTCCAATTGTAGCAACAACAACAACAGTACTTGTAATTCAACAGTTGTCCAAACACAACTGAAATAGTGTTAATTCTTCAACAACAGTTATCCAAATTCATTAATAACAATACAAAGTACTAGCAATTTCACCTTAAAATTAACAAGTACAAACATAGTACTAAAACATGAGCACAAAATAAAGAATCGAAAACAATCAAAAATCCTATATTTTTATTATCGAACTCTAAAAAACTCAAAAGAAAGGAACGAAATGTGTTCTTAACAAAGAAGCAATTTTGGAATACAAACATACGCTAAGATTTTAAGAATGTGGTTGTACTTTGAATTTCGAAGAAGAACTGTTCAAGAATTGAATCAGAATCTGAAGAGTGAACTGGAAACTTCAATCTTGAATGCGGTTGGGAAAATTGGGAGAAAAAGAGAGAATGAATCCCTAGATGTATTTATATACTTAAGGGTAAAATCATTTTTTTTATTAAATCTTATTGGGTTATCGGTTAACCCGTTAAGAAATTGGGCAAACCGTGGCCGAACCGGTAACCTAATAGTGAAAAAATACAAAATCGTTACCAAATCGTTAACCCAATAATCCGATATCGATACCCCAATAAGCTTTTTTTGGTTTGGGGTTATCGGTTATACCCGATATATGCCCAACCCTAGTGATGCTATCGAACTTCGTTCATTCAACCCCTAAGTGAAGGCCTGAACATCCCAATCATCTGTGACCGGTGGAAACTCCATGCGTTCCATTTGGAACCAAGACACAAACTCTCTAAGCATTTCATTATCCTTATGTTTTACTTTGAAAATGTCTGATTTCCTCATCGCAACCTTTATGGCCCCGGCATGTGCCTTTACGAAAGAATCCGCAAGCATGGCGAATGAGTCAATGAAATTTGGCGGTAAATTATGGCCCCAAATCATTGCCCCCTTCGATAGAGTCTCCCCAAACTTCTTCAATAGAATAAACTCGATCTCATCATCATCCAAATCGTTACCTTTGATGGTGCATGTATAAGAGGTGACATGCTCGTTGGGCTCGGTGGTCCCATTGCACTTAGGGATTTCTGGCATACGATGGGAATGGGCTTCGGAGCCATACTTGGAGGAAACGGCTTCTGTACAAAGTTCTTGGAATCCATCCCTTTAAAAATTGGTTGTGCCCCCGGTATCTGATCAACCTGTGAATTGTACGTTTCTACTTTCTTATCATTTGCCTCACTTTTCTTCTCTCCAGATTCAATTCGTTTGGTGATTCCTCGATCATCTTCACTATTGCGGAGTCAGTCCCCGATTTAATGGCATTTGATCTTCTAGTACTGGCTCAGTCCGGCGGGCGGCTTCCGGTTCGACCTCACTCGGCGTTCGATGCTGATTTTGTAGCGGTGCAATAGCGACTTATTGAGCCTGCAACATCTCGAATATCACTTGGACACTGACTCCTCCATCTCCTCCGCCCTGTGTACCTCGACCACCAGATCGGCCTTCTCTACTTACACTTTCTTCGGGTTCCGCGCCCAAATTCGCATTTAGAGCGATATACGAACTGACGTCGACTGGATTGGCAATCGCTGCTCCCTCGAGATCGGCTTGCGGTACCTCGACCCCTGGAGCAACTGCATTGTCGTTTTCCCCGTGAAGACAGAGGCCATTATCACCATGTGTGGGTGCTGTTTGTGAGTTTGACATATTTTAACCTGAAAACAAAAATACTTGACAAGAACAAGGGTTAAGTAGTGTGTGTTATCGAAATCAGTATTGAATAATCACTATTGTCCTTAGCCCTACGGTGGGCGCCAAACTATTTACCCAGAAATTTGAATAACAATTAAATTTATATTATGATTTTAAGGATATGTGATTTCACCTAATACCAGCTAATAAATGCGTAAGTAAATGACAGAATTGAACTGTAAATAAATCAAACCAGTGTGCGAACAAAGCTTCAACCTCGAGTTAAGGTACAATCGAATTGATAAGCGCAAGAACAGTAAAGATTGAATAAATTGATGAACAAGAACACAAGTTAGAAAGGAAGAGTTATATTGCTTTTGTTTTAGTGAATAATGTCTTTGCAAATGATTGGACCTCCTCTTTAGAAATCCTAATTATGGTATATATCTAATTACATAAGGAAATCATATAAATAACTAATTAATCACCTCTGATTCGATTTTTTTCGAGATTCACGTCACGATCCTCGACCAATCACGGATATCTTACTCTTTCCGTTACTAAGCAATCCTCGATGTTACTCGGAATCTATCTCCCCTGGCTTTAATTGATACCGACCTCGATCTAGAAAGAGACTTCAATCTCTAACTTAATGCCTCAACTCTTCGATGCAACGTCCTAGTCTCGATCAAATAGTTAAATCGGGTAGCCTCGATTTTACCGTATACAGGATGTCATGTTATCACTTTTGGTTGTATTTTTTGTGGTTATAATATAGCATCACTTTGTCTAATGCAATGCACACTTGATAGTTAGTTTGTATGCCGGTAACAACTGATATATACTTTATCAATATTTGTGTTTGGTTAATGCATGAAGTTAGTGTGCTCAGGTTGTTAAGTGACTTTCCAACTTGTTAGTGTACTTTCTTTCATTCTTGATGATTTTCGTAGACTGTAGCTTGATATTAAATTGAATCTCCTCTAATTATTTTCTAATTTTTGTTCCTTATAAGTTTAGTTATTTCGAAGAATTATGAGTATCCTATTACATAGCTTGAAATCTAACTTTGATTCGTAAGGCGTGATTTGGCGATAATTACTCGTTGCTCAAATGCTTAAAGCAGAATAAGAAAATATGGTGCGTGAATACTCATCAACAAAGGCTCGTTGTTGGAGGAAGAAATACTTTGGGAGCTGCCTTAAGACTTCATAATTGTCACCTAATAAGATTCTATAAACATTCACGTCATGGTGGAAAAAAATCTTGGTGAATACTCGGCACAATTCTGCATGGTAGGAAAAACAAAGAGAAAAGCTAGAAGATTTTTTTTTTGAAAAGGTAGAGTATAATAAAAATACAATAAGGATATTAAAAGAATTGTGACTTAATATATAAATGAATATATGATTGTCCATATTTTTATGTCTTTCACGTCTTAAGTTCAACAAATGACTACGAAGGAGATGACTAATCTGTAAGAAAGAAGTGCAGTAAATAAAAAAGATTTAACGGGTTATTAATGAGTTTGAGAAAAGTAGGTATATTTTTAATTTGGTGGCTTTCCTTTAGGTAGATGGTATTTTTAAAAGGTTTGGCTAACGATAAATATAAATGTGATCCGATAGTATAACGAAGGATAATTGAATAATATACTAAAGTAAAGGTGGATTCTCCATGGTGTAACAAAATTTATATTACTACAAAAATAATTAAAATGACAAAATTAGTGACTAGAAAATATGTTTGTTTTAAAGGTAATTTGTCTTATAATAGTAGTGTTTGGAAAAATTTACATACGCCAATTAAATACTTGCTACTTCCCACCAACACAATTATCGGTTAATTCAAGGATTAGTCAAATAGAAAAAAATAACTTGAGCCCGTTTGGCCATGAATTTCTTCACCTTTTTTCGAAATTAATGTTTGGGCATAAAATTTTCAATTTTCACTTGAAGATGAATTTTGGAATTTTTCGAAAATTTGAAAAACTTCAAAAAATTATTTTTCAAAATTTTCACTCATATCACTCACAAATATTAAAAAACAACCCAAAATCATATTCATGTCCAAACACAACTCTAATTTTCAAATACCATTTTCACTTGAATTTTTTTTACTTTTTTCCGAAATTTTACAATTCTTATGTCCAAACGCCCACTTAATGTTTGTCGGTCTGAGATTCATGATTTTTCGCCCACTTCATTGACCACTTATATGACCATCTCTAACCCAACACCAATTTTGACACCAAAAACCATTTTAGCGTAAGATATAGTGTTTTGGTGCTCCAACACAACACCATTTACCATTTTGGAGTGTGAATAGTGTTACACCAAATTTAGTGTAACACTATTCATCAACACCATTACTATTCATCATTATTTTATTATTATCTTTTATTATATAGTACTTTAATTTAACATATTATAATTTTGTAATTACTTATAGTTTATGTAATATTTTAATAATATAAATTTTATATTTTAATTTTAGTGTATAATTTTTATAACTTAATTTTTGTATATTTTACTTTTATATAAAATTATAAGTTAATTTTATTATAAATTATAATTGTATAAAAATATATAAGCATTAAAAATACGAAAAGGGCAAAACTAAAATATAATATGTTGTTAATAAATAACACAATGTTCATTGATTATCGTAAAAACAAATATTCAATACAGTAGAAACTGAGACAGCAGATTTCAAAGGCCGTTTGCAGATCCACCAAATCATTAAAATATTGAGTGTATGAGACAGTGGATTGTTGTGGTTGTGACTATTAAAATTATTGACTTTTTTTATTAAAATATACTGGCATTTTGCTCTTCGATGCATTAATAGAGCATTTATGAAAGTCACATACTAATCTTGTAAGTTGAATATCTATGTAAAAATTAAATTAAATTTTACCATATTGTAATATTTATTTAATTAATATCTTATCAATGATTTCATTTTTATTTGAATTATACATCAATATGTATAATGTACAATATTTGCTTACAATTTATATTATTTAAAAATTAAAGGTATAAAATAATTTTATATTAAATAGTTATATAAAAAGAAATATGAATTATATGGGATAAATATGTAAAAAAGAAAGGATCTTTTTTATACAGAAAATAATATAATATAGAAGAGAGAGAAATATAAAAGAAATATTCTTTTTTGGTGTAAAAAATAATGTAACGGGTTAAAGTTAATTTTGCACCATTTTGGTGTTAAAAAATGGTGCAAGAATTGGAAATGCCCCATAGCAAGCATGTTGTTATTCAAAAATTTCTATAAGTAAACTATATATGATGAATTTAGTTAGTATAACTCTAATAATTCAAATTGTACTTCACTTCAGACTGTGGGCTCAATGCCATCCAGTTGAAGGAAGGGATACGTTTTTCTATTCTATTTTGGGACTGTTGCGTGAAGGAAAGATCTATCTTTTTTTTTGTTTCCTCCTGATTTTTGGTATTCATATTGGAGTCTCGACTAATCAAAATTCTCACCATATGGTTCGTTATAAATAGAAGTGTTTCTATCAGAATATTTATATCCATAGCTCGAACCTGAAGTATCTGATTCAGGATAAAGAGATTTTGTTCATCTCATCACATTCCTTGTTGGAAAGCCAAAACACATTGAATTAGTCAAACTTTTCTATAATAGTCATTCTCTATAATTATATTTCACTGTAACGATCAAGTCTTTTTGGAACCGTTTTTCATGTTATGTTATGTTATGTTATATTTATAACAACATTTAGCTATAGCAGTCAAAAATATCTAGACAAACAACATTGTTACATAGAAATTTGATTGTAATATACAGTCAAACCTCTTTATAACAACCTTGTTTGTTCCGAATATTTTTGAATGTTATAGCGAAGTGCTATTATAAAAAACATATATTATAACATAATATAAAAATTGGTTCCGAAAAAACTTGACTTTTATAGAGACACGTTATTATATAGGGATACTGTCGTTTTCTTTGAGATATAGACAATACGATTAAAACGGAAAGCCAACACACATTGAATTAGGGCAGAGTGTTAGGACGGACAGTCAACTTGCAATAGGGGCCCTCACCATATTGGAAAAAATAACCCTCACATAGATAATGTTAGATACTGACCTTATATTGTCGTTGTATTTTTTAATTGTCTCATATTTTTCTAGAGTGATAAATGTATCTCAATGCTGAATAGAAAAAAGCCCTCTGAATTTAAAGATGTCAAAATCTCAACTTTCAAGTTTGCTATATTAAACTAATTTGAGTGTGTAAGTCAATAAAAGAACCTAATGCAAAAGAAAAAAAGAAGAATTAACCGAAAAAACCGCCCACCTAATCTCTTAAACTAATAAATAGTTTGTGAATGCATAATATATGTATAATTGTGTATAATCGACGCATATGCTATATATACTGGCTGAAAAAAGTAAACGTTGGATCTGACTGGCTATTTGTGTAACAATAAACAACAAAAATTGTTAACTAGATTATCCAATAAAAAGAATGAAATGATTAAAACACCCAATTTAATCCATCAAATGGCCAAATTCCAATTTCCAATCACGTCATGGAAAATAATCAAACCCTTTCTAATTACCATCCTATAGAAATTGTTGCACAAATTTACTTAAATAATTTGGAGAAAAAATAAATAATAAATAAAGACAAATGATAGGTACCCTAACGCCAAACCACTCCCCTAACAAACAATTTTTTGCACAAAGAAATGTCCAGTTTTCATTGTCTTGTCTTCTTTTTTCTGTTTTGCTTTTTAAGGTGTAATACCAGAAGGTGAGGTTCTTGACACCTGAGGAGGTGTTTGGCTATCGGAACCTTTCGATGGATCATCGGAAGATTGTCGGAGACCATAGTCAGTGTCGCCTCTATTCATTTCGTCGATCATCCTTACAACCTCTGGCATGACGGGTCGTTGGTCTGGTACGATTGAAACACATGCCATTCCGATCTGAAGTAGTTGTACCATCTCTTCTTCTACGTTATGGTACCTCATTAGCTCGACATCAAACACCTCGGCTGTCCATTCTTCCCTAACGACACTTTGGACCCATCTCGGTAAATCAATGCCTTCTTCACCTAGTGAAGCTTGATTCGGTGATTTCCCCGTTAAGAGCTCCAATATCAGCACGCCAAAGCTATACACATCGGATTTAAATGTGACCTTTCGGGTTTCCACAACCTCTGGTGCACGGTAGCCAGCAACACGGTGATTGAGTGGCGTTGAGTTGGAGAAAAGTGGGTTCAATCCGTAGTCCGAGACACAAGCATCTTGGTTGTCTTGTCGAAGGAGAACATTGGAAGCCTTTATGTTTCCATGAGCAATGTTTCCTGAAACATGGAGGTACGCGAGGCCCCTTGCTGCACTCGACACTATTCTCATTCGACTATCCCAGTCTAATGGTGTTCGGCCTGACCCTCTACTACCTGCAAGTATTTACCAAACTAAATATTTTAGTTCCCAAAATAAACAAAAAAAGAAGGCATGCGCATGCCAATGATATAACCAATACAAATAATAGAACTTTCGTTAATTGAAAGACGATAGAGTGAAGTTTTAAGTTGCAGCAGAAGAAAATGAGACAAAAGGAAAAAGAAAAGAACAGGAAACAAAATAGACCAAATCAAAATAATTATCACCAAATTGCTTGAAGCCAAAGTAAACACGCGTTTATGTTTGCAAATAACGTTGAATGCATCATTTACTGCTAACATCATGAAAAGAAATCCAGTGTGGCTTGAATACCACAACTGCTTTGGTTGGTCTTAAATTAGCACTTGATATTAGAATATCGCTGAATCGAGATTTCCATATGCAGATCTGAACTCTACCATCTGATCGAAAGTCTAACAAACAGGATTCATCAAATTAGGGCAAATTTGGTAATAACATGAAATGAAAGATGGGGCTATTATTGGTGTTTACACTAAACCATACTAATTTACTATGGTTAAGTCATGAATTAAGGTGACAATGTGAAGACACGTGTTATGTATTGATTGGGCTGCGGTATAAGAATAGTCTTGAAAAACTGTGATCTTAAGAATATCTAAAAATGGTCAGAGGTTCACACACCTTATGTTTATGGATGGTCTCATCCTTATGGCTAAAGCGGATATGAAGAACTGTGAAACTATCCTAAAGACCGTTGACATTTTTAGCCAACTATCAGGGCAAAGGTGAACTTAAAATTAAGGCCGGGAGACCAATTTTCTCATATTAGCTGGTAGAATAACCTTAGCTACATCTACCTTTACCTCTCTACTCAATCATGTTATACACACAAACTATACTAACCTCCGATATGTGCTCTATATGTTATAAAGAAAAGGAAGATACTGCACACATTTTCTTCAGTTGTGAAAAAGCTACTAAACTTTGGAATTCTATTCTTAACTCTTCTGAGTTGCAGTGCCTTTCGAACAAAGCTTCTATTGAGGACGTTAAAATGTGGATTGAAGATAGGTATCTCAATTATACTAACACGTACAAATCCTATATACCATGCCATATACTCACTCCCTTTTGCTTTTGGCACATTTGGTTGGCAAGAAATAACAAAGTATTCAGAAACAAAATAGAACCAGTTAACCTTAAAAATTAACATGCAAAAGCAGCTGAATTTTTCTACTTAAAAATTTACTTGCAGGTCACTGCTGACCGAAATGGATGTCCCATAATTAGGCATATATTCATGGAAGGGAATCAAGTTGCGGACTACTTAGCTAAAATGCAATTTGATCAAGCTACCGAAGAACTTTTGCTTAGAACTCCTTGTACTTAGTCTTTATATTTCTGATGTATCTGATGCGAAGGGCTCAGTTTCCTCTAAGAATACTCCCCTGGACATTACTTAGGTTCTATGTTTTTGGTAAAGACTGTATCTTATGCCTTATGTAATGGTTCGCACGTGTATAGAGCGAAAATCACACATCCAAATTGGTTACATTTTCAGTCTTCTTTTATATAGGGTAAACTTATTTTATGGAAAATTGAATATAACATATCCAAGCTCGGACACAAAGTGGTCAAGAACAAGTAACAAGTTCCAAAAATCTAGCAAGGATTTAGCACCGCGTTCACCTCCAAGAAGATAAGGTTAAAGACTCGGTAAAACATAAAATTCTAGTGTATAAAATTTTCAATTAGAGCTAAATCTCCAAAAACAAAGAACCTAAATCACGAAAACAAAATCATTCAAGGAAAGAGCTAATTGAGGAACGAACGAGGAAGCGAACATAGAGAAGCATAAATATATACCATGAAGAAGAGCAGATAAACTTCCAGCAGACATGTAATCAGAGACCAACAATTTCTCATCTCTTGAGTAGTAAAATGCTCTAAGTGGTAGCACATTATCATGTTTCATATTCCCCAAAACCTCCATTTGTTGCTCAAACTCCTTCCTCGTCGCCACCACATCCTTAAGCCTCTTCACTACCACTGTAGTACCAACCTCAAGAACCGCCTTATAACTCGTTCCCACACTTCCTTTCCCTAAAACCTCCGCGGATGCCCTCAACAAATCCTCCAAATCAAATGTACTATGCATTCCACCATCGACGAACACTAACTTCTTATTCCTTTCCCCTTCCATTACATCATATTCTTTTGACGACGATGTCCCTGCTTCTCCTCCCGCCACAGCCGTAGCAGCTGTTGCCACTGGCTTTGGCTTTGGTTCTTTTACTCTCTGCTTACTTTTTCTCAAACAAATGTAAAGTATTAGCAACAATATGAGAAGCAAAACTACTGAACCGACTGATATTCCTACAATGGCAGCTGTAGAGAGCTTTTTCGATTTCTTCACTGATGGAATCAATACTGGTGATGGTGATGGTGAATGCGATGGGAAAAATGGGGTACAAGGCGGCAATGGAGCGCCACATAAATCAATATTACCAGAAAACGACGAAGCTGGGAATTTCGACAAACTACTCGGAATTGACCCATTGAGATGATTATTTGCTACATTAAAATCAACAAGACCATTATTAGACAAACTAATACTCGGAAGAGTACCATTAAAACCATTATTTTGCAAAAAAAGTCCAGTTAAATGAGTAAGATTGTTAATGGAAAACGGAATAGGTCCAGTAAAACTGTTCGACGAAATGTCGAGCCGAGTTAACCGAGTTAACCGGGACAAACTCGGTGGAAATTCGCCTGAAAACTGATTATCCTGAAGATAAAGACTACGTAAAAACTTGAGATTTGAAAACACATCGGAAGGAATTGAACCGGTGAGTCGGTTAGACCGGAGACTCAGAACTCGGAGTTGACTCAACCGGCCGAGTGTGTTGACTGGAATTTGACCAACTAGTCCAACACCAGGAAGCCGAAGAGAATATACAAACGATTGGGTCGGGTCACATTCGACGCCAACCCAAGTACAAACTGAAGTTGAAGAATTCCATTGAAGACGATTTTCGTGTGGAGTTTGAGAGAGGAAAGCAATGAGAGCTTGCTTTTCTTGAGTTGGCTCCGAGTTAACTCGAGAATAACTCAGTAGTGTAAATAATAGTAACAAAAAATAAAGGATCGAAAGAGCTGCCATTGTTGTAGTTAGATGAAGAAAATGGTTTTTTGTTAAAGTGGTGAAAATTTTGGAGAAATTTTGGTGGTGGAAGAAGCCATGGAAGAAGCTGAAATTTTAGAGAGAGAAAAAAGCACAGTCCTCAGGAAGTGGAAGAAGGACGAGCTACTATTGATTTTTTGTAGGGAAAAGGACAAAATTACCCCTCTATTATGGTACTCCTTCGAGTCCAAAAGAAGTGACTTTATTTTTTTATTTTTTTTTAAATGTTTTCGCACAAATTAAGAAATTAACCTTTTAGTTATATTTTTTGGCCATTATATTTTTCGTTCAGATTCACTCGTCCACTTTTATCGTTAACAAACTTTCTAGAATTGTCCTTAACCTTAACGTCTCCACCGAGGCAAATTTTAAAATAGCGATAAAATTATTGATGTATTTTAAAAAGGAAAACGTACAAAATTACTCCTCTACTATGGTATATAGTTTAAGTTTGTTTCTCGTTATACTTTTCGTTCAGATCCACTCATTCACCCTTACTGTTAACAAATTTTCTAGAATTGCCATTAATCCTAACGTTCCTCCACCGTGACAAATTTTAAAGTAACGATAAAATAATTTTCGTGTGACGTATTTGAGCTGTGAAAGAATCACTAATGCTTGTGACGTTAGGGAATTTGATCCGTGAAAAGATTTACTAATGATTATGTTAGGGTAATCAGTATTTTCTTTCCTATATGAATACGAAATACTCTGTGCAATGGATGATATTTATTTTTAGGAAGAATTTTTTGCTGTAAATTCTGACAAATTATTTAAAAAAATTTAGCACTATAATTAAAATTTAGAGAGAGAAAAACATAGTCCTAAGGAGAAGGAAGAATGTATGTTTAGAGAGAGAAAAGCAAAGTCCTATGGAGATGGAATGAAGAATTATAATTAAAGGGACAGTTCACGAGGAGAAAGAGAGAGAGAGAGAAAAAGTGGGCAAAGAAAAAAGAAAAATAAAGGAAAAGAAATGCTGAAGATGGATTTTACTTTGTTAGTTTTGTCCGCAATTTTCTCTTTGTTAAAGGAATTATTATCTTCTATTATTATTTTTAGTCCTTACTAAAAAATATTTATATTTATTAATTGAAAAAGTATATAATTTATATATATATAATTTATATATATATATATATATATATATATATATATATATATATATATTTGGCTATTATTGAAGAGTGTCATTTTTTCAATCTTTATATTCCATGGACCAGAGGCGGCTTAAGGGGAGTGGAAGGGATTCACTCCAATTCCGTTCGCCGAATCTTCTTGGCATAGTCTACAAGTGTAGTTTAGTGGTCAAAGGAGTTTAAATCCTTTGTAAGATCATATGTTTAACTCCTACTGGCTACAATTGTTTGATCCGGCCTCCGCCCCTTCCATGGGCCCACTTATTCTCTTCCTCAACGTTAACCACCACAAACTAGTCTTAGGCATAGCTGGAGTTAAAATTTAAACTTTATGGAGTTAAAGATTTTATTCGTTTTAAGGTAATAAATTTAAACAAATAATTATGTATATTTAATAAGATAAATATAAAGTTTGAAATAACAGTTATTAGGTTCAACTTCTATAATTTAAGTGTTAGTTTCGCCCCTGATCGTGTGCTAGTTTAAAATTCTTTTTTCTTTTTTCATGAATCAAGCTAGTACCATATTTTCTTTTTTTTTCTTTTGGGAGGAAAATCCTTTTATAGACAATAAAACCTGTAGAAATATGGATGAGAGGCGGACTCATAATTTTAATTTTACGAGTGTATAACGATACTCAACTCACTAAAGATATTGAATTATTTGGTTCAAAATTTAATAAACAACAGTACCGGTGCATAAGGAATCTCGCATCTGGGGAAGGGTCACATCACAAGGACGTGATATAGACGACTTATCCTAATACAAGTATTAGTGGCTATTTTCACGGTTCAAACGCGTAATCTATAGATCATACAGAGATAATTTTAACGTTGCTCTAAGGCTCATCTTCTTAAATAGGGATGCAATACCGAGGATTTTTCAGGGGGTCATCAATCCTAGTACTACTCTCATGTCTCAACCAAGCATGCTTAGCTTCAAAATTTTGATGGAATTTGGTGCGTTGGTGCTGATATAATCGCATATTTAATAGATTATATGGATTTTGAGCCAAAAACATATTATAGTGTGTATTTGCCACTCCTTAACAACTTGTTTGGATGGTTGTTACATATCGTTTCATAATGTATCGTATTGTATTGTATCGTTTGATGAATACAATGTTTGGATAGATTGTATCGTTTGTCGTTGTTTCATGATATCATGCATCAGCAATGAAAAATAAATTTGCAATATTATAAAGAAAAATTACGATACAAGGTAAATTTATTATATAAAAAGGTAGGGTAAATGATAAAATAAAATTATTTAATAATAGTGAAGGGTGAGATGAGAGAAAAAGACTAGATAACGATGCAATCACACCAAATCGGTCGTTACATAAAGTGGCATATTTCGTCGTTACGTAACGACAAATTTAACGATACAATAAAATTTAAGTAACAACGAAAACAAAGTAACAATACGTCACAATACAATGGGTACTACCCTCCAAACAAGCTGTAAGACATTGTATTGAAAGATTTACTATTTCCTTTAGATGTAATTATTATTTTTGTAACAACTACTCACTGTAGCAACAAGCATGTTAGGTCATAATTTGTTGGTTCCAAAATGTTATGTGTCTCCTTTACTCTTGCTTCTTTTAAAGCAAAGAAAAGTGTTTTTTTTTTTTTGGTGGGGGTGGGGTGGGGTGGGGTTGGGGGTGGGGGTTGTGTGGCAAGAATTGAAAGCAAACGATAAAACTAAAAGATGAGCTGGTGTATGGTTGATGTTTATTTGTACAGAAAATGAAAAGAAATACTCTCTTCCTCCCATTTCACGTGATGTAGTTTGTTGAGTATAGAATTTAAGAAAGAAAAAAGGACTTTTAAAAAAGTTCATACACATGTGCTCCAATATCCAATATATTATGTTAGAATTTTCCGTGTGCTCCAACACACGGAAAGTTCCAGTATAATATACTGGAAGTTAATACATAAATACACCAATCTCGAGTATATTATGCTGGAACTTTCCGTGTGTTGGAGTTCCAACATAATACGCTGGAAGTTAATACATACATACACCAATCTCGAGTATATTATGCTGGAACTTTCCGTGTTGAAGCAAGATAGTGGCTATTTTTTAATGTCTTTGCAAACATTGACTATTTTTCAATTACTAGTCCAAAAACTGGCTAGCCCGTACTATTTTCACCATAAATTCTGATATTATTTTGGCCCATTAGAAATTCAAATTTGAGAACATAGAAATGTTTACTTAAGATTTTCACAAAAGAAAAATACAACCTCACGAATATGTAGTTATCAATTACCCTTGCTGTGGAGATCAAGATTTGCATTTCCAATTAATTAATAAAGTCCATTGAAGTAGAAACAAATACGTTCCCACATTTTCTCATGTTGATTTACATGAAGGAAAAGATATATGAATGTGAAAGGAAAACAAAAAAGAAAAAAGGAACAAATACACGTGGTAATCGACGATATACACATGATTTCCTTCCTCTAACTTCACTGCTTTTTCTCCGAATTTTGAATTGCCAAAACTGGTTTTCGTTTTGGAACAATCAACGTGGTAACTGCAAATGATACTTCACAAAATTGTTGGAAACACAGACTTCACAACCTGGGGCTGATATCAAGATCTCTATCCCCGTTCAAGAATCGGATTCTACTAGTACTTCAGTTCCACATTGATACTTTAACTTTCTAGCATTCTCTATTGATGTGTTATCTGGGCTTTTGCCATATTGATCTGTCTCAAAATGAAGCAGTTCAGATAAATAGTTCAACAAAAAACTTAGGCATAATACATAAACAGGCCCTCAAACTAGGCCTCAGCTGGCAAATATACCCTCCACCTTTCGGCGTGCATGAGTAGGCACCTCAACTTGTAATGAACACGTAAACACAAATGTTGACGTGGCACATAAATTTTGGAGGTGTTTAGATGATCATTTTGTAAGTTGGAGTATTCAACTGACAAAGTGGCGACAAGTTGAGGTGCCTACTTGTTCACACCCTAAGTTGGAGGGCATACATGCCAAGTTTGGGGGCTGTTTATGTATTATGCCAAAAACTTAACGCGCAAACTTAGTGTGTATGCTTCAACATTCGTAGTTATTCTGAAATTCAGGGAGGTAGGGAAGTGTGGGTGTGAAGCAGTTGTGCATAGCAAATAGGCAAAAGGGATAACAAACTTACTCACTAATGAGGGATCTGAAGAAGAATAAAGGAAATGCTGTATAAGCACACAGAAATCGCAACACCAGCGATAAAGTTGTGGAGCAGCTTCTGATTGTCTCTTGTGGGTACGAAAACGGATTTGAGTGTGTTGGTTAGTTCAAAAAGCCGGCAGGATATCTGCAATAAACAAGCAACGCTGAGATAGAGACCAGGAGGATAAGCAGATGGTTTACAACTCAAAATTGAAAGAGTATATATGCTTACAAAGACATAAATTGCTGTAGTCAGCATGAAGTTTAGCATAGGATAGCCCGGGATAAAGCAAAGGAGCCATTTAGGCTGTCCATTCGGCATATTTGATCTGTACAAAAAAGTCATAAAGCAATAAGACCACAAAGTTCATTATTTTGGCCGACGTCCATCAAAAATTCACTAACGGTTGCTAGAACGAAGGAAAGTAGGTTTCAGTTGGATGGATGAGGACGCTAAACAAACATTAGTTTGAAATTTATGATCAGTATCAGATTACTAACAGATGAAGATCAAGGATTTTATTCCCTTCTTTCACTCACAGATGCCAACATTGAAGAGCACAGTAAATACAAGTTTCAACTAAATCTGAAAACTTTCAAGGTTTGGTGATGTTATCATATTAATATACATTTCATTTGTACATGATTGTGTTACTAAAAAAGGTGTTGCCATTTGGCCAGGAGGTTTCGGGTCCAAGCTGTTGAAACAAACCTTGCAGAAATGCAAGGTTAGGTTGCACATAATAAACCAAATGTGGTCTGACCTTTCCACGAACCCCGCGGATAGTGGGACCTCACTGTGCATCCCTTTTAATGGTACATGATGGCATATCAATAGGTCAAGGTTAACCGAGGGAGCAATTATTAACCTTAAATAAAATCAACATACCTCAGCCAGATATGGAACTGCGAGATATAGGTTTCTAAGGTAATTTTGCCGAGCCACCTGCAATAATAGACCACAGTTAAACAAGGAGAAAGAAATGCAGTTTCAACTATATTTAAAAGAAACAAATGAATATTCCAGATTTTGTAGAGCTTGATCATTTGTATTAGAACTAAGCAAAGGAAGATACAAAAGCCGCAAAGGGGAAAGGGAGGATGAGGCAAGGACAAATGACAGGAAAGGAAGGCATGACGTCCTGTGATTATAAGGCACCGCCTACAGGTTTAGAAAACTTACGCGAGGAGCGTCAAAGAGAAATTCCGCAGCTCCTGAGTGAAATTACGCAAGCAGATGTAAACACTGCGAGGCAAATAAAGCAAATGAGAAAAGTAATACAAGATATTGAAGACAAACTACGGTTGAGTATATTTTAGGCAAGCACGGAGCTTTTTAACTGTTAGTTCTTCATACAATCAAACAAACGGCAGTAATTTACATTAGTTTAAGTTTCATGCAAAATGAAGGGCTAAGGAGAATTAGAAGAATTTAATACATACGTAATGGGAATCCACGATGTGTAGGGGTGGAGATTGTTGTAAGCTACCTTGTCCAGCTTGTATATGTATTCAAACCACAAGTACCCAATCTAAGGAAGAAAATGCCCCAAATGACAAACTTCACAAGTTAGAAAGATAATCTGCAATGCCTATTTTTTAACTAATTTGATGAACGTAAATTCAACTCACGATTAAAGATACTGCACAGATGGATGTCTTGATTGCCCGTCTCCGCTTTGGTTCAGACTCCTCCAGTCTCTCCATCCACTTCTCAACCTAAAAGGATAAGATACCGCAAACTTCAGTCAAATGGAAGAGTGAAAGAAAATTGGGACGAAGAACTAAGAATTAAAGTTCTTTTGACATTACATTTGGGTGAAAATAGGCATATATCATGCCAATAATCCATATATAGCGGTCAAGCCCAGATCTAAAATGCCATTCATGCAATCGAGGGAGATCTGGCTTGGCTGGATCAGTATAGCCTACAATTGTGAAAAGAAGAAAACACATCAGATGACAGTGCTTAAGCAGCATGTATAAAATAAAAACAAAATACAGGAAACCTTTTCGAAAAAGTTTTTTACTATTCATGCTACCACAATAGGATACCAAGATACTTTCTGTTACAACAACAATACATGAACCTAAATTAAGCAACCTTTGAGTGTTGACATTGGTCAACATTTAGTTCCACATAGTGACAGGTCGCATTAAGACATCAATCTAATGGCATAAATATCTCAAACCATATCAACTTCCGAATTATTTACCACAAAGTCTTAGTTTCAAAACCTTCTGATGACAAAACCTGAAAAACAGTATATAATATTTCCTCAGAGTAGAGGGAAATGGTCTTATCAACATAGTTGAACTAACTTTGAGACTAACGCTAACAGTTTCCCAGCACAGAGTATTTGAGAACTTATAGTGATGGTAGACAGAAACAGAAGGTATGAGAATACATAGTAACCAACCTAACATGAAGGCGAAAGGACTCCAAACAAATTCGAATACTCCAGGGATCTCCCAAACCAAGATAACCACAACAAAGCACATAAGAAACTTCACAGCCATTACTGATCTTATCTCGTTGTACTTGTGGCCAATGCCAAGGGCCCCATAAACCATCAGGGTGAAAAGTGTGTGCATCGGGCAGATGTAATACAGCATGTAGTCATTGTTGAGAACAATACAACAGAAGATTACGAAAAAATTCAGCCTCCACATCATCTGCATAAATGATGAAATCTTCATTACTAATAATGCACAGAGAAAATGGAAATGCGAGACTAACTGAAGTCTTCTGATATCAAACAGTGATAAAGTACAACATAAACCCAATGTTACCTGAGCAAACCGAGCTAGGCTAAAATCCTTTCTTATGTAATAATAGGAGAAGTTCCCAAAACCAGTCATCCATACGTATGCGGCAATAAAAACACGAATTGCATTGTATATCTCTATTGCAGCAAAATAATGATAAATCAAAAAGAGAACCTGTTGCAGAAAAAGGATAGAGTGAGTAAATATAGAAAGAGCACAAATAATCTCTACAGTAAGTGTATCAGTGTTTAAATGAAATTTTGAGATGCTTCCTGTTTTCAGGAGGTGCAGTTTTGAGATACATCAAGTGACGAATATTACACATCGCAAACGAAGTTGCATGGTTCATTCGCACTACATATTAACACTGTACCTTTACTTGAGGTAGTAAAACAAACATGAAGCTACAAGCACAAGATTACTAGAAAAAAGGAGATCACAAAAGAAGTATTTGCCAAAAGAATCCATATAGGCCCAGAGTTACGTCATAACTAAAATGAAGCATGAACAGGTGAAGGGAATGCAACAGAAAAAACTTGCCTGCATCCATCCTTTCCACTCCTCTGTCTGATGGCGATTAAGATAGAGTATCGCTTTGCCAGAAAATGCTGATTTGTCATTATGTTTCTTGAGAGAAGTCATTGCCGAAACTATGATCAGAAGAACATATAGAAAGATGAAGAGATCACGATTGTAGCTCTGTTCAAAGAAAACATCACACAGAAACCTGTTACTGATTGCTGGTCTCAAGGATATGTGAGTATAACAAAATCTTAATCGTCTCAGCAATGACGTTGGCGCACAAACTAAAAATACAATTGCAGCAATGTGGAAATATTTGAAGATCATGTCCATTGAATTAGTCCAATCCTCCATACCCACAATCAATACATAATCAAGGGGAAGGGGGTAACAGAAGGTAGCAGTTCATCCAGAATGAACTGAGTACTTGATCGAAAAGAATTTAAACTGGGTAAAACATGAAATTTTTGAAGCAGTTACAGTTTTGCAACAGGAACAATCATCAGCTTCGAGAATCAGATAATCCAAAGCTATGAAAAGGAATAAGGTTTAGACACAAGCATGCTTATCATATGCTAGTGTATTCTTTCAATTATTTACAGCAAAGTTTGTTATACATGACCTACACTTATAGAATTATGTTATGGAAGTTGCAATTCCAACAGTTCAACCAAGATAACAAGGTTCAGGAGTTCATAATGTACAAAGAAGAATCTGAAATAACACACCATTTTGTCTGAACTGGGTTAACGTATATTTCATATGAATATGCAAGCCCGTGGTTACTTGATGTGCACCTCAAAGTGCCCGTATGTGCTTATCCCGTGAGATGATTCGATAGTTGTTGTGGTGCAAACAAAACTTACAATTAAGGATAGATATTACACAGCACAACCTTAGCAAATCAAATTTTATACATAGTTTCAGGAATAGAAGATCACACACCTTAGTAGAATCTGCAAAGAGATTTGTACGGTCACATATATAGTAATAGAACAGGATTCCCCCAAATTCAGACCTGCATGAGATCATAAAAGAGAAATATTAGAATTAGAAAGAAACTGTATGCCACCATAATCAAAATATCCAAGTGACTCACATTGCTCTCAGAGTTGCTCGATTTTCTAGCAAAAAGGCATCCTCCATCGTAAGAAACCTACAAAATAGGTGGAAAATGTTAAGGAAACATTGATCACGTTAGAAAGAAGAAATGTTCAGCAAATTGCATGTATGTTAGCAGACTGACCTAAAAATATTTGTTTTTATCGATGAACTTGACAACTTCACAGACGGAGATTTTGAAAGACCACCTTCCAGTAAGACAGCTCGATCTTCTTCCTTGGTTGTTGAGAGTTCCAGTTCTGCCAGATTATTATCTGAATGACTGCTGACACAGAAAAGTAAACCATATAAATAAACACACTTCAAAGCTACATTAAATAACAACCCCGGACAGGCATAATAAAAATGCTTCAATTCCACAAAGTTCACTCTTAAAAAAACTAATAACAAGAACAACACTAGTGGTGACCCCTGTGGAATGAGATGACACAAGCTAATCCTTGGAAGGGGTTTTACAATTTTGAAGGGTAACATAATTGAGAACCTCAAACGCATCTTAATTATCTAATAGAAGTACAACCAAAATGAAGTCAACCTTACCTTATCTAAAGATCTCTAAAGCATCAAAACTAGTGCGGATAGTGCAATGCAGAATTCAAAACCTTACTCCAAGGATACTTGAGGTCTCTCATCGATTTCTAAATAGTACAATGCATAATTTTAACCCTTCAAGTTCTAACTCCCCCATCATGCCCCTCTGGCAACCATTTGTTGGCCTAAATTTCTTCCGATCCCATATGAATCGTTAAACAAGCCTTGGCTTGTCCAGTATCCACCATGCCAATTTAAAACTCTACCAGGAATTCACGAATATTAAATCAAAAGCCCACCTCAGAACATTGCTTGAAATATACAATGTTCTTTTTAAATTTCAACATTGGGAGGTGGTGCGAGAGAGGAGGCGAGGAGGTTGATTATAACTTAATTTCTCGACAAGAGTTTATAATCAATGTAGGAGTCTCACTTGGGATAGATATTTTGGACGATAAAGACAAAGAAAGTCAAAATGCTTTTCAAGCAGGACTAAGCAGGCAGTGGGGAGACCGAGCATGGGGGATAAGTTCTTCCAACTGCTGAGTTTGCCTATAAAAATGATGTGAATCGGCCTATGTTAAGTAAGGGGGGAAGTATCATTCTTTTTATGGAGAGAATTGTGAACCAGCAGCTGCAGAAATTGAGAGAGAGAATCTATCGAAAGAAGAATGAAGGAAGAAATGACAACTTAGACATGGCGTATTTGGGCAAGGCTGGACACGGTTGGGAGAGGGGAAAATTGAACTAGCCAATGGAAGGGCTGGAGTTGGGGAGAAGGTGGTAAAAAGCAGCAGTGGCATCATACGAGCTAAATGTATAGCTTGAGAAAAGATAAGTTTGCTGCTTCTACAAAAGCTGGTCCGGACACCGCCATTATTCAAGGAAAAAGTATAGCTACCAAAATAGGTGGCATCATACGAGCTAAATGTGCCAGTTTCCGGAGGCAAATTCAGCCAGGAAAAAATTATTGAAGGACCTTTAGGCGCAAGCAATTAGACTTGGATAGTTCAACAGAGAACTGCCAAAAATCAGAGTTTTTAGACCAGGTTGCACTTCTCTAAATGGATACGGAATGTCATGTGCCTTTTGTCCCTATCCGTTGTCTTCCTACTATCTTCTTAAATGTAGCTTTAATCAATTTTAAGATTCTTTGTCATCTTGATAATCCATCTTCCCCCCCAAAAGCCTGAATCCACCATAGCATTCATATTCCACGCACATACTAGTATCAACATTGTTGCTTCTATATTATCCACCAACATTCTGTAGACAGTGTATAACATAACATTTGCCTGCATTGTCTGGATGAGACTAGGTCATATTAAATCCAATTCTGGTTTTTAAACAAAGCCATTAGACATTTTTTGGCAAGCGACTTAGAGAACACACATAAATGGTACAACTGTCTTTCCAATAGCAGCCCCAGGCACAAAAGTAGGCTAATTGCTTACAACTTGTTTGGAAGGTTGTTACCCATTGTATTGTATTGTATTGATTTCCTAGAACAATGTTTGTTTTGATTGTTTAGTTAAAATTGGTTGTATTGTATTGTTAAATCCATTGTTCCGGAACAATGAAAAGTCCCATTTTCTGAAACAACCGATTTGGTGTGGTGGGATCGTTTCCTATTTTTCTTTTTAATTATGCCCTAACTTATTACTTTATAATTCTATTTTACCTTTTTTTTAATTTTAAATAATAGCAAAGTCTCTTTCTCATATAATTCTATAATAGAATTCTACGTGAAGTCAAATAAACTATATAAATTCTCAAAGACTGCATCCGAAATATAACCTATATAATAACCTACATACGTGAAAAACTCGTTTTGTTCTTCTGTCGCTTCTCCATACTCTTCAGGTAAAGGTTTTGTTTTACTTTTGTCTGAATGGAGTCAGTCTACTTAACATTTTTTTTTAAAATTTTATTATTATGATTTAATTATGAATATAGTGTACTTATTATTATTTTTAATATTTACTTGTTCAACTAATTTCGATAGAATTTGCATGAATTTAATTGCTTAATTTATATCAGACATAATTAGTGATAAATTGGTAGAAAAGGGTTTTCTTAAATAATTTTTATGTGTAATTCTTGATAAATTAAATATTTAAAACAATTGAGGGTATTTTAGTAAACTTATCAGTTACAGTGCGATAAAGTCCAACCAAACAACAAAATGTTATTTAACAACAACAAACAATACAATCTATCCAAACATTGTATTCATAAAACGATACGATACAATACGATACGTTATAAAACAACGGGGAACAGTGATCCAAACAAAGTGTTAAACTACTTTTTTTAATCATTTAATGTTTATCTATAATCATCGTGTTTCCTTCTATTAAGCATGGTGCATAGCAGCCTACTTTTTTATTCAAAATATAATTATACTTTGAAACATTTTTTGTGGCTGTTAACATGTTAGTAATCTGTAGCTGAGGATACATGAGTTTTCTTTCTTTCCTTTTTATTTTGGATAGAGAATGGGTAGGTTACTTACACTTTATAGGGGGACAACCACTTCTTGTACTCCAACCACTCAGCATATATCCATGCGACGAGGACAGGGATATAACCAAGCAAAAATGACACCTGAGACATGATAAGGTAGGCTTCAGCAGATATCTACACAGAATTTCCTCAAGAGAAAAATCAAATAAAGCACTATAATTGATGTGTCCACATTGCAGCAGTACAGGTACATTGAAACCTTAAAATGCAAGTATATCTTAGTTCAAACAAACTGTGTGAGCAGCAATTCCAGAATGACCAGATTCTATGACATGCAGATAGCAAATTCTTCGAGCAACCAGAACCCTAACGCCGTACAGGGCAAATTAACGCAAATTTTTTTTTAAGAAAAGAGCATTCTGAAAATCTATAAATAGAAATGAGATTGACTTATTAGATGTCATCAATGAGAGGTTGACATTCAGTATCACTGTCGCGTCAGCCATAACATAAAACTGTATATATCGTCATAATAGATCAAACTTCAAGCGCCTACTCCAATTTTTGCTCTATGAGATGTCAAGATTTCATTTAAGGAGTGGTAAGCAGTTGTCCTAGCAGTGGAAAGTAATGTATCCAACAATTGTGTATTCCTGCATTTAACATGATCAGTTCACACATACCTCAAAACTATCTATTCTCTACTAAAGCATGCCCCGGTGAGATACTCACCCAAATTTCAATTAAAAAAAAAGATAAACCGAACCTTTCAAATACCAAAGTGAAATAAATCTACATATAATTCACCTGAAAGTAAAAAGTGCAACCATTTTGAAGAACCAAAAGTTGCTCAAGTTAACGAGGAATCATTTCTAAAGAGTGAATGTTCCAAGACAACTCCGTTCCTAGTAAAGAACATTCGAGCATTACTCTCTATCGCAATTAACTCGGTTCGACTTTCTTTTACAGATATGAGAAAAAGACAAGACCTATAGTTGGGACCCAAAATCTATCTATTCTTAATGATTGTTGTCTTTTTTGTCATTTTGCGAGTGAACTTATTCTTGTCAGCCACGCCCATTGATCCCCTAGAGAAGAGTACTGGGTTAATCTTTAAACAACTGAACCATCCTTAGGAGTTAGGACAGTCAACCTTCCCCATAAAAGCACCAACTAGTGGACAATGGTGGACCGTGGACTAGATCAAAATCTTTGTCCTCCAAAGAAATGACCAGTACAGAGAATGTACAAACACGCGATGAAATATGAATTCACATGTCGTTGACATCACAGCAGTTGATCATCGATCCTTAGCGGAACTGATCCCAGTATCTTTAATATAAATGTAAAAAAACTCACTAAAATTCTAACAAATATTAGATATGAAAGTTTAATGAGCTCAGTGCAATTAACTTAAGTAGTGGATCTGCCTCTAATAGATTATACTTCTCAATCAAGTAAATTCATTGCAACAAACAATATCGAAGTGTATAAGTGATAAAAACGAGCAAAAAACATAACAAAATCAAATATGTTAAATTTCACATGACTCGGATCAGCTCATTTCACTGCTGTAACATCAAAATTCAGCATAATTCTTCACATTTTAACTCTTAGAACGATCCAATTACACTTCAAAGGCTAAAAAAAAGCTCACATTTCATCAGTACCAAAACAAAATGATTAGCACAAAAAAAAACACGCACCTGTCCAGGCGTTACAGGTCCAGAAACCGCTGCCATTTTCAAAATCACACACTATGAACAGAACCAAATCCAATCGAAGAATCAAATTCAGTTGTTCACAATTACGCGTATATTCATATATAAAATGCGCGTATCAATATGTATACAGAACACTCTGTGTGTGTGTGTGTATTTACGAGAATGAAGGGAGTGAAGGCATAAGAAGGAATATATAAGAAGTTTTGAACCCAAAGAAGAGATCTGAAGCAATGAAGAAATGGAGTTGCAGGGGAGGAACGACGTCGTTTTGAGGATTGCTTCAGGAATTGATAATTAAGGTTTTTTTTCGGAAGAGACGTCTCTGTCCCTCTCTAATTTGGTAGTTGTTGGTTTGGTTCTTCCCCTTTGTTGCTCTGTTCTTTTCATATTCGTTAGCCTTCAATATATATATATATATATATTTTTTTTAAACAATTCAAATTTATTTAATGTGAATTTGTTGGTTAATTACTATAGTATATTGTTATTATTTACTCAGTGATAATGTTTAAAATGTTTATACAATAAGATCATTTATAAGGTAATCACGGATAAATCTCTAATTATTTTATAATGAACAACAGTTGGTAAAGAGATGCAGATCCAAAATTTGAACGTTATAGGTTTGATTTTGGAACTACCATAACTCATTCGATTTATTACTTTAGAAATTTATTATTTGTACTTATTTAGTAAATAAATTATATAAGGTGACACTAGGTTCGAATGAATTATAATTTATGTACTACATCCGCCTTTTGATTTATAATACGATAAAAATAATAACTAACCAACTATAATAAGAAAAACAAATTATGTTATACGTATATATAACTTAAATCCTTGAAATAAACATGGGAAAAAAAATTCTATAGAAAGTAAAATTTGCAATAGGAAGATATGAGACAAAACAATATGATATATGGCATTGTGTTTTGAGTAGGGATGGCAATAGGGCGGGACGGGTGCGGGGCGGGTTTGGTAAAACCCACAAAAATGTCAACCCGTCCCGCATGGTTATTTTTTCAGTTTTTAACCCGTCCCGCTTGGACCCGCCCTGCCCTGCCCCGCTTAATTTTTTTCTTCTTGTTTTTTCTCTAATTTTGTGATTTGTTTCTATTTTCAATCATTGGTTTTCTAAAAATATGTTCATTACACCGGCATTCCTTGTAATGCGTCATAGCAGAGAATATCTTTACCTTTGTAATAATGTATATGATCTTTCAAAATAAATGGGTTACTATCATTTCCTATTACTAATACGATATATTGACTTTTGTAATTTTATTTTTGTGAGACTTATGCAAATTGGTTAATTATAAATCAAAATTGTATTCGTGCTAGTGAA
>ML293500.1:13904-23965 GCA_005239495.1 Nicotiana undulata | reverse complement strand
CCCCCCCAACCGTTAGAACCCCTTTCCTCCTAAAACCCTCCCTCTTCTTCTACTATTCTTCTCCCTCCCCTTAACCAAAACTAAGAACCTTATCTCTTTCCAAGCCCTATCACTCACACAAGACCAAGTTCTTACTCACCCCAACTCTCCATCTCTCAATCTCTCAACCCCACAGGTATGTATCTTCTCTACTAGTTTTCTTTTACTTTTGTAGTTTTTCCTTTTCCTTTGTTAAAACTTGTAGCTTTTTTTCTTTTTTTTAGTATAAATACTTGGTAGTGTTTGATTCGTCCTGGTGGGTGCTGATATGTGGGAGTGTTGTATGTTGTGATTGCGTTGGGTGAAGTTTGGGTAATTGTGGTAGTGATTGGAGTCTAAAATTGAGTAATTGAGGGCTCCGGTGGGTAATGCCTACCATATGTTTGTGAAATGCCCCATTGAAGGGAAGTAATGTGACCAATTGTCAGCTTAAGTCTGAGTAACCACAGTTGGGTCACCATGTTGTGCTGAGCTAATAACGTGCTTTTTGTAGGTACAATAGCCCCCCCACAAGCGTCAAGCCACCGGCTCCTCCTAAGGCAGACAAGCAGGCTCCTCAAGCCGACAAGCAGGTTCTTCCACCGGAAGGCCACAGAAATCCGTTGACACTCGGCCTTTCGTCAGTAATAAATTTGTATCTGCAAAGGCCTAGGACAAGTTCGCGAAAAAAGAATCTAAGTCAGCAATACCTGAGCGGGGCATGGATATCCTAGCCATCCATCAGAACTGTACCAAGATGCATGACGAGTTGATGAGGCGTCGTTTGGATGTTTTCTTTGAGGAGCCTGATGAGGCCAATGCAATGATCGTCACGGAATTTTATGCCAACGCCCCGGAGCACAAAAACTATGTTGTCACAGTGCGGAGGAGGTAGGTTAATGCCTCGATGGAGGCCATCAGGAGAATTTACAGGCTGCCACCACCAGTTGATGTGTACGAGGATGGTTATCAGGCTCATGGCAAAAGGTACTCTAGCTGGGATAGGTTACTCCCGACCATTTGTCAACCGGGCGCGGAGATGAGGTGGTACAAGTACGGGAACAAGTTCCACTCATTAGCTCTCAAGTTTGAGGCAAAATGTTGCCTTTACCTCATCAATAATAGACTCATGCTGTCCCACAACACCTCGGAGGTGAACATTCCTTGAGGGTGTTTGATTTGGTGTTTCATGACAGGTTGCGAATTTGATGTGGCCGGAGTCATTCACGAGGAGATGTTCGTCCGCAACAAGGTTCAAAGGTATGCGTTCTTCTACCCATCTCTCGTCACTCGATTGTGCCTAGCGGCTGGGGTGCCAGGAGACTATGCAGTGGATGGCAGTGTGCCACCGGTTTACACCTTCAGAGCTGATAGAGTTACAACAGGAAAGGATGCGGTGATGGTGGATGATGACATGGAGGGACATGAATCTGATGAGGACGATGAGAAGGAGAAGCAACAACATGAAGAGGAGGAGCAGGAGCACATGGACGAAGAGCAACCCGCTCAGGAGCGGGCTGCAGATGTTGGAGGCCCATCTAGGGCCACTCGGGGACAGAGACTGGATCACCTGGAGCAGGATGTGGCCGGGTTGAGGACCTCAGTGACTGAACTGGGGTCGCGAGTTGACGCGATGGCTGCCCATCATGCAAAATCATCAAGGAAGATTATGGGTTGGCTGCGTGCCCTGGGTCGTTCTTGTAGCGTGGACCCAGGAACTGTCTCCGACCAAGACTGAGATGTCAGGGAAGTCCCCCTTACCTCTCTCTGTTAGTTTTATTGGCCATGAGGACATGTCCTCATTTTAAGTGTGGGGTGGGGGAAGGATTCCCTGTTGATGTATGTTTGTACAATTGTTAGTTGTTTTCTTTAATTTTCTTGTGCTTTAGTATAACTGTAGTTGTTCTTCAGTGCTTTCTTTTTGAGCTTGTTTTTGTTTTTTTGTGTTTGTGATTGTAAATAGTAGTATAATTAATTAAGTCGCCTTGGCCCGATGACGGATCCCTTCGATGGGGTTCTTGAGGGTCTATGTCGACAAAAAAAAACAGAAAATATAGTGGACTCTTTCTGATGACGGACACCTTAGGCAGTTTTCTTGAGGGAAGTTAGTCCAAAGAAAACACCAAAAAGATTTTTTATTTTCTTTTTAGGTAGTGTAGAAACTCCCCCTTGGTTTTTCTTTTGACCACGGTTCTTTTCCAAGGGTTTAGCTTGAACGGGGTATAGTTATTTTTTATTTTATTTTTAGTTGTTAGGTTTCTTTTGGGCAAGGAGCTGAAATTAGAGAAGCATCCCTTAGTGTGTTACACCTGAACACCAAAAGACCCTAGGGTGTGACACTTAGGCTCATTTGTTGATCTTAATTTTTCATGTTTTAACTGACTTGAATGCTCAGTGGAGTGTCTTGATGAATCAATCTGGAGTGAATTATGTGCCATGTGTGTGTAAGGTATTTGGCATTGTATTCTGTGTCCACATTTGATACCTAGAACTTGCCCCGTGTGTGTGCAAAGCGAAATAGTAGTTCGTTCAGTCTTAGAAGTGATATAGGCATTTCTTTGTCAAGCCAGATCTAAATGTGTATCCACCTGATTGAAATTCACCATAGTTAACCCCTTTGAGCTTATAAGCCTATTTCTTTGGCAACCACATTACAAACCGTACCCAATTGTTTGAATAGCATGTCTGTTTGAACCCTGTACCTCCCATGAGCACTTGAATGGTTAGAGAATATATAAAAGTCAAAGTGTGGGGTAGTGGTTTGGTTTGTGAGGGGAATCAAAGAGATAGAAAGAAAGGTGCAAAGTTGTTGGGGGAAAAAAGATGAAATAATAAACGCCACTTAAAAAAAGATGGAGAGAAAAAGGACAATAAATACATGCAGTCCTTGATGAATGGTGGCTTGATATAATTGCACCTAGAGGAGTTTGGGGTAAATGAAAGTGTTGTGGAAGTTCTGGCCAAGCATAAGAATGGGCTGAAAGATAAAGTAATTGTATTAAAAGTGCTTAAGGAGGTTAGTCATTATATCTAAATATATCCTACCCATCCCTTAGCCTACATTACAACCAAATGAAGAGGTAATTGATCTTAGACTGAATGGGCTCGATTAGTAGAGTATTACACTACGGGCAAGCCTATGGTGTATCTTTGTGGCATATGAATGTTCTTTCCGAGAGTGAGTTAATTCTTCCTATTTAAGATTCCTGCTTTTTCTTAATATTATTCTTGTGGAACTACTCTCGTGTGTGTGATGTGAGGGCACGTGATTCATGACGGAAAAGTAAGTCTTGACCTCTGTGTAGAGTACTTTAAGGAAGTAAGAATATGGCATGGCATGTGGGAGTCGCCTTTTGAGGCATAGATGTTACATTGCTAGGTATAACGCGTGTAAAATGTTCGTGGTGTGACACCGTAGGAAAATGCTTGATGAAAGGACCTTTGTAGGATATAGTAGATTTCTCGAGGACTAGCAATGAGTTAAGTGTGACGTGTTAATAATAGGCTAAATTCACGTAGTTTAGCATATATTTATACTCCAACTTAATGATGCTTCACTGACTTAGGAATGTTAAATGATGTTAAATTGGCTCTAATTGTTGATTTTGTGTTTCACATGAGCAAACTGCGCTTATGAGGACCTAAGATGGTGGTTTGAGCTAAATTGAAGGAGAAAAGCCCCTTGGAGTAGTTGGTGTATGAAAAGGAGAAAGAAAATCGCTGGGACAAAATTAAAGTCAACTAGCGCGACCGCGCTAGTCCAGTTACCAGGACAGAACAAAAGCGCATTAGCGTGGGAACTAGCGCTAGCACTAGCGCGACCGCGCTACCCAGTGATCGCCCATGCAGAACAAAACCCAGTTAGCACGCCCACTAGCGCGAGGAGACGTTAATTCTCAGGGGCAAATTTGGAAGTTGGGGCCATTCCACTTAACCTATATAAGGTTCAACTCGCCCAAAGGAAGATTTTTATCAAGGTTTAGAGGCTTGTTCAAGAATAGCAAATACAAGAGGCAAGGAGGGCAATTGGGCATCAATTCTCATCTCCTTTCCTTGTGATTTTACCATTGTTAATGAATTCTTTTGTTATTTTCAGTACAATTATGAGTAGCTAACTTATTTAGTCTAAGGTTTTGGTGGAACCCGTTGAGGATGAACTTATTGTTATATTAATATAGTTTTCTTGGTTTTCATCTCTATTTGTTCAACTACGTTCTTGTTGTAGTTGATTGAAGGGCCCTCAATTAGCTGTGCCTATTTAGTGTGTATCTGCTCGAGAGAGAGTGCATATTTAGGTAATTGTTGAACAACATCACTCCCAAAGTATAAGAGAGATCCATAACCGAGGGTTTAAAGGTTGGATTAGAGATAACGATACCTTGGTTGCAATCTAAAGTGAACTGTAATACAAGTTAGCTAGTGTAGCTCGAGAGAGTGCGTCTAGTAGATTATCGTAATTGCTCGAGAGAGAATTACAGTAACATGAGTGTTCATGATTGATAGAGATAATTAGGCCAAACTATAGGAATTATACAAAAAGAGATTCCATCAACGGGGAAAACCATAACCTTAGATCCTTATTGCATTTGTTTACACCTCAGTATTAGTTATCTTGTAGTTTACTTAATTTCATTCAGTTGTAGTTAGTAAAAATACCGAAAATTGATATTCATAACTTTTGGGAAATTGATTACTGAGAATCGAGTGAGCCTAACAACAATAATTGATAGGTTAATTCCCTGTGGGATTCGACTCTGGGCAAAATACTCAGATTATATTTGCAACGCCCGCTTAGTCTTTTTATAAGACATAGTTGAGAGTGATCATACTTGTGAATCAAATCTTGAGGTGAAGATGTTACACCCTTGTGCTTAGTCTATTTTAAATATTCTTGGTATGATGAGTTAGGGGAATTGTTTTAAAAGGTCGTGTCTATATAAAGTGTAGTTTGATTACTCGAGGACGAGTAATGGTTTAAGTGTGGGGTGTTGATGACAGGCTATAATTGCGTATTTTAGGTACTTATTACACTCTAATTTGTTGCACTTTAATTGAGTTTGACCTTTAATCACTAGTGTTTTGCACTAGTTGTGTGTTTTATGCCTTGTAGGAGTGATTCCGAGCTATATAGATGTTATGGAATGAATTCAAGTGATTTGGAGCTTTGAAGTCTAAGTAAAGCCCAAGGAATTAAGCCGGGATCGTGTTCGGGGGTCAAATTTAATAGTTAAGAACAAACGAAGACTCGAGTAGGCATATTGCGCACTGTCTAGTAAAATAGACATAAGTCTTTGCTCCGAACTCCATTTGGGATATATAACATATGGTTGGAAATCTAACTCAAAGGGATACAACTTTTATGTTTTACATATTTCCAAATTCCAAACAAAATAGGGTGAAAAATGCGGTCGAAACCGCGACTGCGGACCTGGAGGGGGACTGAGGCAGTGCACTGGGAAAATACCGTGCCCAGGACCGCGGTTTGGACCGCGATCGCGGTCGGGCTGCCAGAAAACTGTCCTTTTTCGCGTAGGATAAGGTATAATTATTTGGTCCCGACCCTACTTGGTATATATACATGGAAAAATGATATTTTGAGGGGGTTGGGCAGATTTGAGACACATATTCGACCTAAGGAGGCAGAGACACAATAGGATCAAGACGGGGAATTCTTCTACGAGTTTTTCCTTCCTCTTCCTATTTTTCATTGTTGATTATGACTTTTAGTATTGTATTTTTATATACTATTATGAATAGCTAATTTATTATCTAGGGTTTTTATGGAACCTATTGAAGGATAAAATTCTTGTTATGTTAATATAGATTTGCCAAAGTTTAATCTCTATTTGTTCAACTACATGCTTGTTGTAGTTAATTGAAGGGACCTCAATTAGTTGTGCCTATTTAATATGTATTACTCGATAGAGAGTGCATATGTAGGTAGTTGTTGAATAACATCACTCCCGACGTATATGAGGGATCAATAACAAAGGGTTTAAAGGTGGGATTAGGGATAACGAAACTTTGGGTGCGATTAAGTGAGCCGTACTTAATGCCAGCTAGCGTAATTCGAGAGAATATGTCTAGTAAATTGTGGTAGTTACTCGGGAGAGAATTACAACACGCAGAGCGCTCATGATTGGTAGAGAATACTTAGGCGAAATTATAGAAGACGTAGCTGGAAGGATTCCGACAATTGGGAAAATCATAACTCTAGACCTCCTTAATCTTTTCTCTAACCCGTAGTATCTTTATTTGTTAGTTAATTAGTTAAACAAAAAAATCTTTATATCTATAAGTTAGGAATTCAAGGGTGATAGTGAACAACTGTATTAGTTCTCTGTGGGATTCGACTCCGGACTTGTAAACCGAATTATATTTGCAACGACCGCTTTGTCCTTTTTATACGGCATAGTTGGGCGTGATCAATTGATCTCTCACATACGTTAGGAATGATGTCGTTCAACAACTAACTAAATGTGTACTCTCTCTCGAGCAATATATACACTAAATAGGCACAGTCAATCGATGGTCATTCAATCAACATCAATAAACACGTAGTTGAACAAGTAGAGAAATCCAACGACTCAATTATATGAAAACGTCATAAGAATTTATCCTAAAAAAGGTTCCATCAAAACCCTAGATAATAAATTAGCTATTCATAATAATATACAAAACTACAATACTAATATTCATAACCAATAATGGAAATAAGAAGAAGAAAGTGAAAAACTCATACAAGAATTCTCTGCCTTGCTCCTAGTGTGTTATTACCTCCTTGGGTCGAATCCTCTCTCCAAAAATGTCTCTCCCTTCTTAGACATGTTTAGGGAGTATTTATAGGCTAGGGTTGAACTCCTTGAGTCCAAATCTAGGTCGAAGTCTTTTAATTCATGACTTTTAATTATAGGTCTATAGACCTCGCGAGGCCAGGCTTATAGCGCGGTCAACCTGGCTACAGAGTTGGCTATGCCTGGCTTGTAGCACGGTCAAGATGGCATAGAGCTGGCGTTACTTGGTCTGTAGTACGGTAAGGCAGGCTATAGAGCTGGCTTTACTTGGTCTATATCACGGTTTGGGTACTTGATGCGTTTGTGCTCTTTTCTTGCATTTATGTCCTCTTTTTGTATAACTTTCACTTATCTTTATATTCCGATGCTCCTACACATAAAATAACATAATTTAGCTCAAACGTTGCACAATTAGCCACTAAACTAAAAATATGTAACGAGGTAATGTACTAAAAATATAGCATTTTGGCCACACATCACTACCCCACACTTAAACGTTGCTCGTCCTCGAGTCAACCACCAATTCACACTAACCTTGAGCACTTTATTTTCGTTTAACACATCTGAAGCACACCATACCTATGACTATGGTTGATAGCAACAATCAAACTTTATCATATGCATTCAACATACACTTCCCTTTACTTTATGTCATGCTTAAAAAATTTATTCAACAACAAGACAACATGCTTATACCAATCCTAGCCTCACAAACCGACTCAATATCACAATGCATTCATGACTTGTACACTTAATATCATAGAGACATCTAATAACGTCACATATCCCTTGCGAAATCATGTGGCCTCACAATAAGAACAAAAGAGTAAGTCGAATATGCACATTCGAATCATTGTTCGAATATATTTTAAGGACTTAGACAAATCAAAGAAATTTCTCACTCTCACAGAGAAGTCACATGCATGCCCAAAGTACCATAGGCTTGCCCATTATGTAAATTTCCACTAATGTAGGCTTGCTTGATCTAAAATCAAATAGGACTTTTTCATGTTTGTAACGTGGGATAAGGGAAGGGTAAGATATATTTTGGAATAGTGATTCATCTACCCAAACACTTTAACACATCACATAATAAACTTTATATGCAAATTCTTCAATCCACTTCAATTTCACAAACAATGTCATCCCAAGAGCTTTCCCTTTTTTCTTCAAGCATTACTTTACTTCACACCTACTAGCAAGGATAATATATCAATTTATTCGTCTACATATATTTTTTCCCTTTTCTTTTTGCAATTTTTCTCTCCTTTGCGACTCCCGCTAGTAGTGTATTCTTTTGCAAAACACGTGTACCTTTTTTCTTTAATTGGTAACACTCAAAAGCCACCCAAGTTTCCTCCTTACTTCTTGTAGAACTCATTTTACAATTAAAGTACTTTAATATGTAAAAGGATAAAAACAATGACAATTAAGAACAAAGGGGTATAGGCTTGTAATGTGGTTGCCAAATAAAAATCTATAGGCTCAAAAGGGTTGACTAGGGATAAATTTTATTTGTGGTAGGAATAAAGCTCAAAAAGATCAAAGAAAGCCTAAAATCATTTTTCAAACCAAGCAAAACTTAAAATTTCGCTTCAACTCACATGCCGGGCAAGTTCTAGACTCTTATGAAATGACACAGACTATACAATTTCTGACCACACATGGCACATGACTCACTAAAGACGATCCTATTCCGATTTTCAAACAATTACAAGTACTCACGGAGCCACAAAATATTAAGCATTAAGCACAAAGTGAGCACGCGCCAAGAAAATGAGACATATGCGTTAATAGACATGCTATCTAATTCAATAAGGAATCATAAGCAATTTCAAAATATAGGGAAGGTAGTACACATGCTAAAGCCTAAATATGCTACTATCAAACAAGTCAAAAGAGCGCCTAGAAATTTCATATTTCTTCTTTTATTCCCTAAATCGTATTCTACTCTAAAAAGTAAAAAACTATGACTCGGTTCAAACTACATCTTATGGAAAAGAACCGAGGCACAACAAAAAACCACCGGGAATCATTACTACCTGCATTTTTCTTGATTTGTTTTCAACCCAATTTTTTCCTCATATTTTTAAAATAGTGTGCACATGCATCTTCATTTGATTTACAAGCAGGAACAAGCATTTTTCATAATTTTCTATAATTTTTAAAGACTTTAAATCAATTTATTCTTGCATATTTATTTTATAAATACTCATTAGTTACCCCACAAATTATTTTATGATAATTTTATCATCTAATTTCATCATTTACACCCATATTAGGTTTTAAATATTTTTGGCATATTTGTCATAATTACATTTATATTTTAAAGGCTAAAATTGCACATTTGCAATAATAACCTATATGTATTTATAATTACTTTATTTATACCAAAATAATTGTTTTATACTTTTATAATGTTAGATAACTGTTTTTATTTGTTTATATGCACAAATGATATTTCTATTATTTATTTATTATTTTTATAAATTATTTATTTGGGTATTTAAAATATGGCCTTAATTTGCAACCAATTTCGGACCCAAACCTACCGATCACAAGCCCAATTACCCTTACGCAATTAACTACCCGACCCAGAACCCCTATAAATTGTGGACGTTGATCTCTGAGATCAACGGTCCACGTTACACCTGTCCGTTTTAATTAACCAAACCCCCCTTAACCCTAGCCATTTCTCACCGTCCGCCGCCTTCAAACGCTCTCACCTCACTGCCCTAAACCCTAGCCGTCTTCCCCAATCTCCTCCCCTAATCCCATCGGATTTCCTAGTGGTTTCTTACCATATCTCACCTCTCTTGGGTACTGTGACTTTCTATATACCGCTTGCCTATACATGGCAAGCAAATCTCTTCAACTTCGAACCTAAATGGTTGAACCACTTGATCTTTTTCCGTCTTTTTTCATCCTTGCTCTTTTATGGTATGGATCTCTATGAATCTATGAGAATCTTTGTGATTTTTTCTACTTGCCCTAAAACTAGGGTTTCAGATCTTTCTAGATCTAACCAAATCTGGTTTGATCCTTTAATTATTTTTTTATAGTTTTTGTCTATATGTCTATATTCATCTTATTGTAACTCTTTACCTTATTTTCTGCCGATTTGTATATTTTACCTAAATTAGGGTTTTTAAAATTTTCTTTTCTTATTAACTGTTAAGTGCTTTCCTTTTTGGTATTTTGACTAATTATTGCCATACTTATGTGTTCAATTTCAGTACTATTTAACCC
>ML293500.1:1990-13706 GCA_005239495.1 Nicotiana undulata | reverse complement strand
TTTTTGTTTTAATTTTATTTTTTTTTACCCCCCCCCCCCCCCCCCCACTCCCCTTCAGGACAGACTTAGAGTTCGAAATTTTCTCACTACTATAAACATAAATATACGTTGTTATTCTCTAGCAATACTATTATTCTGTGATTTTGATTCCTGGCCGGCTAGAAGCCAAGGCCAGAAATCCTCAATTGTTTGCTTCTGTTGGTGACAATTGCTACATTGTTGGATTCCTTTTCTGTTTCATCTTAACTGGTGAGTTAATGAATTCTTTACTACTTCATTACTCGTTTAATATATTACTGTTATTAGACTAGTTACCCTAAAATGTTATTATCTGTATTTAAGACATGTTGAACTCAGTTGAATCAATTAGTGAAATCTGCTTGACTCTGTGTAATTTAGGACTATCATTTAACATTGAACATGCTTTGATATTTTTCTTAAAGGATTGGTTAATTATGTGTGCTTTACAGATTCATCAGTTTGTTTATTGAACTTGTTACCATGTGATCTGTTTGATAATGTGCTCATTATGCTATGATACCCCTGCAAAATTGTTTAATGAAGTCCCTAATACTAATTAATGTGTTCCTGACATACCGTTAATCAATGAGCTTTCTTTTGTGACCTAGTCTGATCTGCAACCTTTGTTATTTTTGTGAACTATTTATGAACTGATCCTTATCAGCCTATGACTTTGTTAATTCTCAAAAACTTTATCAAGTCTTCTTAGGTTAAAATGTGTAGCTATTTGTTTCTGTCCTATGTGTGATTTTGTCCCTAAATGTATCCCATAATCCTATCCTGCTTTCCTGAATCCTCACTCTTTGCTGGCTGAAAGCAAAAGTAATTTAGGTTCTGTCCCCTGGCCTTCTTAGTGTAAGCACTGCTCAGGGTTCATATGAGACCCTCGTGAACTGTAACACACTAGGATTTGGGCCCTAGTTTTCCTTGAATTGTTCTGATCATTATTCTCTAGTGTGAGCACTACCCGGGGTTCTTGAAGCCCTTAGGAACTCTGACACACTAGAGATTTGAGGTTTTGTATGCTTATCCTTGAATATGGGTGAATCATTCACTGTTGGTTACTGTGTATCAATGGACATGGGCTTTGGGAGCTATTGTGAGTTGAAGGTCTGGCATGTCCAGGTGTATTTGAGCCTGCTGCAGGCTTCTTATAGTTTATATACTTTGTAATTCATTCATTCAATTCTTGTATGTAATAATTGTTTGTAATAACAATTGGGGTGTTAGTAAATTGAGAAAATGGGCTTATTTTTTGACATTTGCATGAAATTGGTATAAATCCTGCCTATAGGCGTTTACTTTATTCAAATGCATTCTGCTATTGTGTGTTAGATAACTTGCCTATAGTGTTTACTTTATGCATTCTGCTAGTGTGTGTTAGATAACCTGACGACAAGTATTATTTTGCTCGAATAAGTTCTGTGGATAACCTGCCCATTCTGCTTTTACATGATTAGACATCATGCTTATAGGAAATAAAATAACCAAAGTTCAATTTGCATTGAAGCATATTCAAATCTGCCTCTTTTAGAAATCATGCCTATAAGTTTAATTAATTATCATACTTGCTCATTTAGTATACATGCCTATAAGAACTAAAACCAGTTTCAATCATTGAAGGTAGGAATCATGTCTATAGGGTAATTACCATATGTGTTAAGCGCTAAAATTAGGCTTTAAAACATTGTCTCGTTGAACACCATTAGAAAGCATGCCTATAGAAACAATTGAGTAATTTTGTATATCTCTTGTTCTTATCACTGCCTAACATTGAGTAATCACCTAGATAGCATGCCTATAGGTTTAATCGCTTATAATTATAATCAGTAGGCAACTGTGCAGTCACTTAGGAATTACTTTGCATAACTGCCAGTATGATTAAAATCCAAAATCACATAGAAATCATGTCTATAAGACCTAACAACTTTAATTGTTGAACTCCCAAAACGCCTAATTTGTCGCGTGCATTTGCTGCCTAAGTGTGGAGGCTAACTTGATCCCCTACTTGCGTTTATATGAAAGTCCAACTTGTTTTTGTATGTCGCCTAGTTTTACCATTTTTTGAGCAATCTAAGTTAAGTCTAGAACCATCTAAAATAGAGGTCGAAATGCCTCCTGGGCCATAGGTAAGGGAAAGGTAGTGCACGCATAGGGTACGATTTAGAATTAATTAGAGCGCTTTAGGTAAATAACTTAAAGATAGTAATCGGGTAGCAGGAGTTGATAGTTTGTGCCCGCTGAATAATTAATATGAGTAACACTCCCATCTTGGGGGAGTTACGAAGTATTATTTATATTGCACAGGGTGATCCTTTAGGCTAAAAAAACTTAGGACCCCCCATTCCTATTAAATAATTCCCTCTCTTCTCTATTAGACTAATTCGCATGATTTGAGTTCGGCCGGGACCCACCGTTGTGGACCTCGAGGAGTGCCTAACACCATCCCCTCGAGGTAATTTGAGCCTTTACCCAATATTTGGTGACGCAAACTAGTTAACCCGAGTCATTTGCAATATGTGCCCTAATGCACCTTAATCCGTTAGGTGGTGACTCTCTTTTAATAACCCTTCCTCCCTTTTGAAAGAGTTGTCAATGTCGAAACCCAATTTCGCGAGAAAAAGGGGGCGCGACAACACACATAAAATAACACATTAAAATATCATAGGAACACCCAAACATCACGTCAACCCATACTTAACACTGTGCATTGTCCCCAATGCACACCCATAAATACAAGAGGGTATAAGAAACTGCCTGGCAGGCCAAAGGCCGAAGCATTAGCAACTCATGGGTACTCAAACTTCTCCCATATTTGGTATTTTGTGCGGGCACCCCTTACTTATTTCTAACAATCTCACTTGCTTTTGCTTTCTTCCAATGACCTTGCTTCCGATGCTCCTAAAGAAATAAAAAATAATACTATAATAATAATACAATATAAAAAATAAAGAATAAAAAATAAAAAATTCAAAAGAACTAAAGTTGGGTTACCTCCCAACAAGCGCTTGATTTAACGTTACGGCACAACGCAAATCACTTTTTGCCTCCACTTCGAGCTTATGAATTGAGCCCCAAGTTTTGCTTGAAGCTTATGATTATGCTTCTAGTGTGGTGGAACGAATCTAATTGGCCCAACAAAACAATGAAGTATTCTGCACTTCTTGGCCTTTAGATGAGGTGTGTAATCCCGACTTTCTGTCAAGAAGAATTACAGAATGTAGGCACCTTGTTCCTCATTCCTTGAATCCTTAGTTGGTTCGGATGACTCTATTTCTATATCATCATCCAAACATAATGTGAAAAAATACTTGGAGTGGGGACCAATGCGCTCAACTACATGAACATGGGATTGTCATGTAGTTAGTAATAATCCCCCATGGTTTTTCTTTGTGCCTATGTTCTTTTCCATGAGATGTAGTTTGAACCGGGTCATAGTTTTTTATTTTTAGAGTAGAATACGATTTAGGGAATAAAAGAGGGAAGATGAGATTTTTAGGCGCTCTTTTGACTTGTTTGATAGTAGCATATTTAGGCTTTGACATGTGTAGTACCTTCCCTATATTTTGAAATAGTTTATGATTCCTTATTGAGTTAGATAGCATATCTATTGATGTCTATGTCTCATTTTCTTGGCTCGAGTTCACTTTGTGCTTAATGCTTAATATTTTGTGGCTCCGCGAATACTTGTAATTATTTGAGAATCAGAATGGAACCGTCCTTAGTGAGTCATGTGCCATGTGTGGCGAGAAATTGTATAGTCTGTGTCACGACCCGTTTTCTAATCCAGGTCGCGATAGCGCCCAACACCGTAGTCAAGCAAGCCAACATCAGTCTACTAGTGAGTTTCATTAAATTTACCAAATCGTTTTCCATCATTTACTTGATTTAAATTTAAGACGTTAGGTAAAACATATAACTTAGGCAAACTTAAGTAGAAATAGCCATAAAAGTCATAATTTAATATTTACATCTCAAAATTAATGTTTACTAACGTGTGTGCCAGGAACTAGTGTCACAAGTCTACAAGCATCTAGTAGAATAATATCAAAAGGAATAAAAGTTTGTCCTACTGTCTGAGCAAATATAGACAAAAATGGAAAAACTAATAGCTCCAAAGTGTTGCTGGAAGTCGTCCAGGAGAAGCATCTCACCGTGAAGCCTTGACTAGGTATAAAGCAGGAATGAGCTCTGGACTGATACCCAGATGCACCTTCCTCAAAACCTGTACAATTAAGTACAGAGCGTAGCATGAGTACATAAATAATATGTACCCAGTAAGTATCCAGTCTAATATCAAATAAGTAGTGACGAGAGGTCGACGTGATACTTACTAGGGTCAAAATAATATGTTTTAAATATAAGACTAAGCAGAATGGCAATTATGAATAATCACAAATACAGGAACATCAAATATCTTTTACAAGTACCTCTATGCGCCAAGTCTTCTATCATACAAATTACCTAAGTCTCATTTTCTTCATGATATTCGACAGATAAATAATCACAAAACACCAAACAGATATCAAGCACATAACATGCCGTGAACGTACGACCGATGCGACGTAAAAATAAATGTGCACTGCCGAAGGGTCGAACGGTTCGAACCATAGATGCATCTATTACACCGCTCACGAATCGAACATGCGACGCGGTTGACATAATAGTAGGGCTACTCCGCTCGCGAATCATACATGCGACGCGGGTACCCGTATATTTACACATAATTAACAGGAAATCAGGAAATTCAGTAGGGAATATACGTACAGAGAAGGGTTCAACAATATAAATTTCAGAATGTAACCTCCTAGATGTTCACTTAATAATTCAAGGATATTAGGCAACCTAGATTAACATTTAAGATTATAGATACGACACATAGAGCATGCTTGTGAATCCTAAACTCCCCGACACAACATGATAGTAGCTACGCACGGACTCTCGTCACTTCGTGTGTGCGTATACCCCACAAATAAAGACATGCAATTAATTATATTCACATATGGGGACAATTCCCTCTTACAAGGTTAGAAAGGAGACTTACCTCGTGTCAAGCCTACTTTCCGGGTCAAGAACGCGCCCGAAACTCCAAATTCGTTGTCCAAGGACTCGAAACTAGCCAAATATTGCATAAATAAATCAATCTATACTCAAAAGTATGAAATTCCCCTATTTAAGTGATTATTTCAACCTAAATTGCAAAATCCCAAAATACACTCCCGGGCCCACATGCTCGGATTCCGGAAATTTTCAAGGGGAATAATCACCCATAGCCTAAGGATCAATATTATATAGTTTGTGCATGATTTCATAACATATTCCTTGGTAAATTCTCATTTTTATCAAAACCCTAGGTTTTGCTCAAATCCCATGATTTCTACTAATTTAATGTGTTAATCTACCTAAGAATTCGAGTAGTTAACTCACATTACGGTAGTAATTACTTACCTTACAGTATCTAGGTCGAATCTCCCCTTTGCAAGCTCTCAAAATCGTCCAAAGTGAAGAAAATGGCTCAAAAAGAGACCAAGTCTCGATTTTAATGCTACTGCCCAACTGCCCCCTTCTATGCGAACGCGGCTGGGGAAGTGCGTTCGCGAAAGCTAAGGACCAGGCCCCCCTGAGGGCCCTTCTATGCGAACGCGGATGGGGTCATGCAAACGCGGTGGGGAGGGGTGCGAACGCGGAGAGCAAAACTTAGCCGGCCCACTGACTTACCCTATGCGAACGCGACGAGCCTATGCGAATGCATAGGGTAATTTCGACCCTGCCCAACTCCTTCTATGCGAACGCGTGAGTACACCCGCGAACGCATAGAAGGAAACCAGGCTGAGAAAAATCTGGTGTTTGGAATTTAGCTCCGAGGGGTCCGAAACTCACCCGAGCCCCCAGAGAACCCGTCCAAAGGCACTGACAAGTCTGTATTCAAGATACGGACTCACTCGAATTCTCGGAATGCGAAAAACAACAACGAAACTAAGAATTCGACCTCAAAGCCAAATTGAATCAAACTTCGAACTTCAAGTTCTAGAATTCGCTTTCAACACGCCGAACCTACCTATACTACTCGGAATGACACCAAATTTTGCGAGCAAGTCATAAATGACAATAATGGAACTATTCCCGGTCTCAGAATTCCATTTGGACCTCGATGACACAAAAACGCGTTCCAAACCTCAATTTGAACTTAAGGAAGTTCTTCTTTCACTATTTGGCACCGAAACGCTCCCAGGTCATCCAAAATCCGTTCCGAATACACGCCCCAGTCAGAAATCATCATACGAACCTACCGAAACCTTCGAATCTCCATTCTGAGGTCGTTTACCAAAAATGTTGACCGAAGTCAAACTTGGCCTTTAAGGCCAACCTTAAGGAACTAAGTGTTCTTATACCACTCTAAACTCCTCCAAACCTCGAACCACCCATCCCCGCAAGTTATAAATCAGTAAAAGCAACTACGGAAAGTCTCATTTAGGGGCACGGGGTCCTAGAACACAAAATGACCGGTCGGGTCGTTACAGTCTGTGTCATTGCTTTAGAGTCTACTATCCCGGCATGTGAGTTGAAGCAAAATTATAGATTTTGCTTGGTTTGAAAAATAAATTTAGGTTTTCTTAATATATTGGAGCTTAATGCCTACCACAAATAAAATTTATCCCTAGTCAACTCTTTTGGGCCTATAGACTTTAATTTGACAATCACGTTACATGCCTATACCCCTTTGTTCTTAATTGTCATTGTTTTTATCCCTTTACTTCTTAAAGAACTTTAATTGTAAGATGAGAGCTAGAAGAAGTAAGGAGGGAACTTGAGTGGCTTTTGAGTGAAACCAATAAAAGAAAAAAGGTGCACGTGTTTTGCAAAAGAATACACTACTAGTGGGAGTCACAAAGGAGAGAAAAATTGCAAAAAAATCGGGAAATATATGTAGACGAATAAATTGATATATTATCCTTGATAGTAGGTGTGATGTAAAGTATTTCTTAAAGGAAAAAGGGAAAGCTCTTGGGATGATATTGTTTGTGAAATTGAAGTGGATTAAAAAGTTTGTGTTTAAAATTTATTATGTGATGTGTTAAACTGCTTGGGAGGATGAACCACTAATCTAAAATATATCTCACCCTTCCCTTAGCCCACGCTACAAACATGGAAAATTCCTACTTGATTTTAGATCGAGCAAGCCTACATTAGTGGAGGTTTACATAATGGGCAAGCCTATGGTACTTTGTGCATGCATGTGACTTCTTTTGTGAGAGTGAGGAATTTCTTTGATGTATCTGAGTCCTTAAAATATATTTGAATGTTTGATTCGAGTGTGTGGATTCGTCTTACTCTTTTGTTCTTGTTGTGTGGGCACATAATTTTGCAAGGGATATGTGACGTTGTTAGATGTCTCTATGATATTAAGTGTTCAAGCCGTGAAAGCATTGTGATATTGAGTCGGTTTGTGAGGCTATGACTGGTATAAGCATGTTATCTTGTTGTTGAATAAATTTTTGAACTATGGCATAAAGTAAAGGGAAGTGTGTGTTGAAGGCATATGCTAAAGTTTAATTGTTGCTATCAACCATACTCATAACTATGGTGTGCTTCGGATGAGTTAAAAGAAAATAAAGTGCTCAAGGTTAGTGTGAATTGGTGGTTGACTCAAGGATGAGCAACGTTTAAGTGTGGGATAGTGATGTGTGACCAAAATGCTATATTTTTAGTATATTACTCGCCTTACATGTTGTTAATTTAGTGGTTAATTGTGCGGCGTTTGAGTTAAAATATGTTTTTTTATGTGTAGGAGTATTGGAACACAAAGATTAGTGGAAGTTGCACAAAAAAGAGGACACAAATGCAAGAAAAGAGCACAAACGCATCAAGTACTCAAACCGTGCTACCGACCAAGTAAAGCCAGCTCTATAGCCTGCCTTACCGTGCTACATATCAAGTAATGCCATATCTATAGATAGCTTGACCGCTCTACAGGACAAGCGTAGCCAGCTCTGTAGCCAGGTTGACCGCACTATAAGCCTGGCCTGGCGAGGTCTATAGCCCGGTAATTAAAAGTCATGAATTAAAAGACTTCGACTAGATTTGGAATCAAGGACTTCAAACCTAGCCTATAAATACTCCCTAAACATGTCCGAGAAGGGAGAAATGTTTTTGGAGAATGGATTCGACCCAAGGAGGCAAGAACACACTAAGAGCAAGACGTAGAAGTTTTCTACCAGTTTTTCACTTTCCTCTTCCTATTTCTATTATTGGTTATGAATTCTAGTATTGTAGTTTTGCGTATTATCATGAATAGATAATTTTTTATTTAGGGTTTTGATGGAACCTTTTGTAGGATAAATTCTTGTGACGTTTTTATATAATTGAGCTTTTGGATTTCTCTACTTGTTCAACTACATGTTTATTGTTGTTGATTGGATGGTCATCGATTGACTATGCCTATGTAGTGTATATATTGCTCGAGAGAGAGTATGTATTTAGGTAGTTTTTGAACAACATCACTCCTAACGTATGTGAGATATCAATACAGAGGGATTAAAGGCAGGATTAGAGATAACAAAACCTTGATGCGATCGTAGTGAGCGGTGAATTAGTTACGGCTAGCGTAGTTCGAGAGAATATGTCTAGTAAATTATGGTAGTTGCTCGAGAGAGAATTACGACACCTGAAGTACTCACGATCGGTAGATAATACTTCGGCGAAATTATAGAAGACATAGCGGGAAGGATTCCGACAATTTGGGGAAATCATAACTCTAGACCTCCTTAGTCTTGTCACCAACCCTTAGTATCTTTAGTTGTTAATTCACTCATTTGGTTTGTTAGTTAATTAGTTTAACATAAGAATCTTTATATTTATAACTTAGAAATTGTTCGAGATTTTCTTCTTAGTGATAGTTAATAGTTGTAGCTAAACCTTAGTTATCTGTGGGAATCGACTCCGGACTCTTAGAACCGGATTATATTTACAGTGACCGCTTATCCTTTTTAGGACTAGAGTTGGGCGTGATAAAATATTAAGGACGTTGCCGGGTATTTTCCACCTCCTCAACACCAATCACACTAGAGTCAACTAAATTTGTATTTTTAACGTCCCTGGTTGACTCTAATATTACTTCTTCAACATCGTCATCCTCAAATTATAGTTGGTTAGATTGCTGGTTTTCTACTCTGACCTCCTCCATTAGAACCTCAATTTCGATATCTAATTCATGCTTTTCCTGGCAACTATTCATAATATTGTCTTTTTGAGCATTAAATGCTTCAACTAGTTGACTCACTTGTGCCTCCAGGTTCCGAATAGTAGCATCTTGTCTTTGTATGTGCAATTATTTCTCATTATTTTGTTCCACAAGGAAATAGCATATCCTTGATCTCTTTCAGGTCATTATCCATGGGTTCTTTGTTCCTATTAAGTTCACAAAACAAAGAAGAACCATCAAAGTAAGGGGTTGGAGAAAGAAAAGAAATATAAGCACAACCATAAAAGTGACCATCTTGACCACCACACATATCATACACATTTCACACATAAGATTGGGTTGGTGCACATGTATCGCTCTCGGCAATATTTTGATAATTCTGCCATGAGTGGTTTCCTCCACAATATGCATAAGGAGGATCAAAAGTAGAATTACCAATATCAAAATCCTCATAGTCAAGATGCCATGTTTCTAAAATCAACAAGTAAAAATTAAAAAAATAAAATAAAAGTTCAAACTTGAAACCTAGCAATATGTATGCCTACAACTACACTGTTAGTTCCCCGAAAACGGTGCCAAAATTTGATCACGCCCAACTCTAGTCCTAAAAAGGATAAGCAGTCACTGCAAATATAATCTGGTCTAAGAGTTCGGAGTCGAATTTCACAGAGAACAGTTTAGCTACAACTGTTGAATATCACTAAGAAGACAAGCTCGAACAATTCCTAAGTTATAAATATAAAGATTCTTCTATTAAACTAATTAACTGACAAATTAAAGGGGCGAATTAACAACTAAATATACTAAGGGTTGGAGACAAGACTCAGGAGGTCTAGAATTATGATTTTCCTAATTGTCGGAATCCTTCCCGCTATGTCTTCTATAATTTCGCCTAAGTTTTCTCTACCGACCGTGAGTACTTCGGGTGTCGTAATTCTCTCTCGAGCAACTATCATAATTTACTAGACATATTCTCTCGAACTACGTTAGTTGGCACTAATTCACCGCTCACTACGACCGGGCCAAGGTTTCGTTATCTCTAATACCACCTTTAAATCCTCTGTATTGATCTATCACATACGTTATGAGTGATGTTTTTCAACAACTACGTAAATGCGCACTCTCTCTCAAGCAATATATACACTAAATAGACACAGTCAATCGATGTCCATTCAATCAACAACAACAAATACATAGTTGAACAAGTAGAGAAATCCAACAACTCAATTATATAAAAACGTCACAAGAAATTATCCTACAAAAGGTTCCATCAATACCCTACATAACAAATTAGCTATTCATGATAATATGAAAAACTACAATACTAGAATTCATAACGAATGATAGAAATAGGAAGAAGAAAGTGAAAAACTCGTAGAAAACTTTTTCGTCTTGCTCCTAGCGTGTTCTTGCCTCCTTGGGTCGAATCCCCTCTCCAAAAACATCTCTCCCTTATTAGACATGTTTAGTGATTATTTATAGGCTAGGGTTGAGGTCATTAAGTCCAAATTCGGGTCGAAGTCTTTTAATTCACGACTTTTAATTACAAGGATATAGACCTTGCGAGGCCATGCTTATAGCGTGGTCAGCCTGTCTACGCCTAGCTTGTAGCGCGGTCAAGCTGGCTATAGAGCTGGTATTACTTGGTATGTAGCACGGTAAGGCAGGATATAGAGCTGGTGTTACTTGGTCTGTAGCACGGTAAGGCAGGCTATAGAGCTGGCTTTATTTGGTCTATAGCACGGTTTGGATACTTGATGCTTTTGTGCTCTTTTCTTGCATTTTTGTCGTCTTTTTGTGCAACTTTCACTCATCTTTGTATTCCGATGCTCCTACACATAAGACAACATAATTTAGCTCAAACGTCGCACAATTAATCACTAAACTAACAACATGTAAGGCGAGTAATGTACTAAAAATATACCATTTTGGCCACACATTAGTAAATTATGTACTTCATTTATTATTTCTTAAGGAGTGTGCAAAGTTCATAGTGGACAAAGAATGATATACCTATTAAAGAATGATACAGAGAACTAGAAATTAAAAAAAACTTCCATTAGATAATCAAATGATAATTTTGCTCCCGCAATTTTGTTATGTTACTAAGATTTAGTGTGTGTTTGGTATAACAGAAAATGTCTTCCAAGAAAATGTTTTCTTAGAAAATAAGTAATAATTTTATTCATTTTCCGGTGTTTGATACGTAAATTAAGGAAAATATTTTCTCAAGAGTATTCATAAATAATTTTGATACAATCAACATGAATCCATAAACTTTCGAACCAATAACCCACAAATTTCATAAACTTCTGAACCGCAAAATTTTCAAAACTGCAAAATTTCGAACCTGTAAACTTTACCCGTAAAGTTCGAAACACATAAACCTCTGAACTCATAACTTTAGAACTTGTGAAATTTTGAACTTGTAAACCGAAAGATGAAAAAAGTAAAACTGAAAAAATATTAAAAAAAAAAAATCGGGGAGGGGTG
>ML293499.1:0-45106 GCA_005239495.1 Nicotiana undulata | reverse complement strand
AGCCATTAAAACACCAAAAACAACATCAAAACCATAAATTCTCATCCAATTCAAGCCTATGATTCCCAAAAACTTCCGAAGCACGCATTTGATCAAAAACCCAATAAAACCATCTCCGAATGACCTGAAATTTTGCGGGCAAGTCCAAAATGACCTAACGAAGCTACAGCAACTCTCGGAATCCCATTCCGACCCTCGGATCAAAATCTCGCCTATCAACCGGAATTCGCCAAAATACTAACTTCGCCAATTCAAGCCTAATTCTACACCGGGCATCCTAAAAATATTCTGAACACACTCCTAAGTCCCAAATCACCTAACGAAGCTATCCGAACCATAAAATCCGCATTCCGAGGTCGTTTACCAATAAGTCAACTCCGGGTTGACTTTTCCAACTCTAAAGCTCTTGTTAGAGACTAAGTGTCTCAATCCACTCTATTTTCACTCCGAACCCGAACCAACCAACCCCAACACTTCATGAACAGTCTAACCGAGCTACTACAAGACAGAAATAAAGGAATAGATGCGTATACTGCGTAACGACGGACTGGGTCGTTATAGCTATGGTGTGGGTTGGGGAAGATGACATGGGTTATATTTTTTTTCTTTAATTTGAAAAACAAAATAGTTTTAAAAAAGGGAAAAATAAAAATAAAAACTTAAGACGAATTCTGGAGTTTTCACGCGCCTCTTTTATGTGTAATACACGCATGTGACGCATGGCAAAAGAGGTGTGTAATTGACACACTTTTAAAAGTTTTAGTGTGCAATACTATTCCCGTGTTTAACAGGTGTGTAAGAGAAATTTGAGTACAAGGTCGATGGGTAAAATATGTATTTCGCCTAGAAAAAATAATGCAAGCATTAGCTATATGCATTACTAATATCTTGTTTGGTACATTTTTTCAACTTGTGTTTAACTAATACAAGTATTAGTTATACATCATACTTGGCATTATCCTATACATAAGTAATGCATAGAAAACCATGGCATTAGCAATACCAAGGCTATTAATGCATGCATTAGCATGGTTAAGGAAAAAATTGTCCTTAAAGTTCCTTAAAGTTAGAAAATATGGAGGGCATTTTTGTAAACAACTATTTTTCTTATAAATTATGCAATGCGTTATAATTTTAATACACCACACCAAACAATAGATAAGAAATAACTTTGCATAACTAATGCTCGCATTACTAACCCATACATTACTAATCCATGCAGTACTAATACACCTTATTCTGCAATATTCTTTAACACCCTACCAAACGACCCCTAAGTGTCAGTTGTCAAATTTTTTCGAGGAATCTCAAGATCAGGTCAATTTATAGTTTTAGTGTTACTACCAACCTTGGTCTTGTATGGAGTAAAATATGTTCATACTTAATGTTAGCATGAGAGACTAACACGTGGAGCCGAAGACGGAAGGCAGTCGGATCCGAAGACAACGATCTCATCTGTTACCAGAGAGAGTGATAGTCATAAAGGTGAGATAAATGCCTGCCACCCGGTAACATTTATGAAGAATATTCTACAGCATTAAGTATGTGGCCCGTTACAGAGAATATGTCATTCATTGCCTACCGTTACAGATTATTCAATGGCCCTCATAATTGTCATTAAGAGGGACTTGATCCTAGGACCTTGTTTCCTAGGATAAACTATAAATAGTGAGATCTATTATCATTGTAAGGACGCGAATTTTCTGACAAGCATACAATGTATTCTATCAAAAGCTCAATAACATTTTACTTACTTGCTTATTTGTATTGTTATTACTGCCTTCGGAAGCTCTACACTCAGGACTAAGATATCTGTCATTTTATTTCAATTTCAATGCTAAGTATTACAGTTTTGTCTAATTCATCTATTATTTTTGGATCAAATCGATTCACTTGTCTATAAACCACGTATAAATTCAACGGTACCGCTTTGCGGATAAACAGGTATGTGGGGCCTTTTCGTGAAATGAGAGAAAATACTTAAGTGATAAAAGTAAGTGAGAATGTATATGTACATTAATCATAGCTAAGTGTGATGACCCGCCATGTCATCATGCCACGTGGAAAACCTTACATAGGGGAAAAGCTAGCATTTGTGACAAGATTCTAGAGAAGTATGGACATTTCCTTTGCAAGACCCTAGATCCCTATGGATTTGCTTGGGAATTCCTTGGAATCTTCTAGGCTAGTAGAGAGTTCTACAGAAAGCCCTTATCTTGTAAATATTAAGAAATTGTGTAATAATTAATATTTACATACTAGCCCTAGGAGACTAGTATATAAAAGGGGGCATTCATTTGTAATACACCAAGCAAACAATTCAAGTTCTCTCTAATACAAAGCTTCCTTTAACAATAATCTTCTATTCTTTCTAACATTGTATTAGTGATTTTGAGTGTAGTAAGGCTGATTTAGCATAGTAAGAACGTGAGCAAGCAGTGCAAGGTCGTGAGCGAGTTGTCAAGTATCGCACGTGTACTTAGTTAAATAGGGGTTATGAAGATGAACACGGGGATAGAGAATGATATTGGGGATCACAATTTATAATTAATTTATTTTAATAATTTACTTAAAATTAAACAATAAATTATAATATGTTGAAGTTGCTCCAATTAACGTAAAGACAACTATGTGATATAATACTCATTTTTAACATTCTATCAAACATAAACATCAAACTGAAATTTTGATTTTAATGGTATTATTTTCCCATGTATTTGAATATTTTTCAAGAGAATACATTAAAGTTACACGTGTCATCTATATTCACAAATATTTCTAGAATAAGATCTATTTGTAAACTATTATTGAATACATCCAAATTGGTTTCGCAAGAGTTTCAACAGTGGGAACGATCAGCTACTTGATGAAAGTTAACATGAACAACATCATTCTTTACAATACGATAAAAGATTGGAAAAATAACTTACTATGATTTTACTTCATGTCTTGTATAAAACAAAATCTAAAGAAATTTTTAGTATAGTAAATGTAACGACCAGATCGGTCATTCCGTGAGATTTGCCCTGTTTTCCCTGTTTCTGCTTTATCATGTGTTTCTTATCTCATTTGTATGGTGTCGGGTCGGTTGGTGCGGATTCGGAGTGGTCATGGTGAGAAATGAGACACTTAGTCTCTTAAATTGGCTTAATAGTTGGAAAAGTCAACCGGGAGTTGACTTATAGGTAAACAACTTCGGAATGTAGTTTTTATGGCTTGGATAGCTTCGTTAGGTGATTTGGGACTTATGAATGTGTTCGGAATGTCATTTTGAAGTCCGGAGTAGAATTAGGCTTGCATTGGCAAAATCGAGTTTTTGGCAATTTCCGAAGTGGAAAATTAGCTATCGGGGTCGGAATGGAATTCTGAAAGTTGGATCAGGTTCGTAGTGTCATTTTGGATGCGTGTGCAAATTTTCAGGTCATTCGGACGAGGTTTGGTTAGTTTCGGCATCGTTGATGAGTTTCGGAAGTTTGAAAATCCTTAGGCTTGAATCATGGGTTGATTTGGTGTTTCGATGTTATTTTGGGTGTTCCGAGGGTTCGACTAGGTTCGGGTGATCATTTATGACTTGTTGGTATGTTTGGTTGAGGTACCGAGGGCCTCGAGATGGTTTTGAGTGGTTGACGGGAAGTTTAGAATTTAGTTGTGCTGCAGGTTTTGTTGTTCCTGTCATTTCCGCACCTGCGAATTGGGGACCGCAGGTGCGAGGCCGTAGAAGTGATAAGGAGATCGCAGACGAGCTTGGACTTTAGGAGAAGAAACGCAGTTGCGGTTATTTGGACGTATCAACGGGACTACAGGGGCGGTGCCTAGGCACATATGCGGTCCTGGTGACTTGAGTGGAAACCGCAGATGCGGTAATCTTGACATGTAATGACCCGATCGGTTATTTTGGGCTCTAGTACGTCGTTCAGCAGTTGAAAGTCATGAACAACTTCATTCCAGGTATTAAGACTTGTGCGTATGGTCGGAGTTGAAATTCGGGAAGTTTGAAGTAGAATTGAAAGGAAAATTCTTATTTCGGGAGCCTTAAGTTGAAGAAATTGAGTAAGATTGGAATTTTGAGTAAACGACCTCGGAATCGGGATCCGAAGGTTCCAACAGGTTCGTATGATGATTTCGGACTTGGGCGTATGTCCGGATCGGGTTTTGGATGACCCGGGAGTGTTTCGGCGTATATTATGGAAGATAGCATTTTGGAAGGATTTTATAAATTTGGGTTGTAAGGCATCTCAGTGTTATAGACGTCCGTATGGGATTCCGAGTCTGGGAATAGCTTCGTATGGTGATTCTGAGTTGGAAGCGCGATCGGAAGTGAATTTGGATATCCGGAAGTCAATTTAAGGTCATTTGGCTAAAGTTAGAAAATTGAAGGTTTTTGAAGAATCCGGCCGGAAGTGAAAATTTTGATATCGGGGTCGGAATGCGATTCTGAAAGTTGAAGAAGGTCCGTAATGTCGAATATGACTTGTGTGCAAAATTTGAGGTCAATCGGACGTGATTTGATAGGTTTCGGCATCGAATGTGAAAGTTGGAAATTTCAAAGTTCATAAAGCTTGAATTAGAGTGTGATTCATGATTTCGATGTTGTTTGATGTGATGTGAGGCCTCGAGCGAGTTCGCATCATGTTTTGGGACATGATTGTAAAATTGGTTAAGGTCTCGAGGGCCTCGGGTGGATTTCGGAAGGTTAACGGAATGGACTCGGACAAAAAGAACGGTTAAAAATCTGCTGCAAAAATCTGTTTTGGACAGCAGTTGGTGGCATCGAAGAGCTGAATTGGAAGCTCATATCTCGAAATCTATAAGGAATCTGAAAATGTGCAAAACATAAAAGTTGTAGATCTTGAATTCTAATTTCCAGAAAGTTAAACCATTTATGATTTGGAAATTTTATCAGAAAGTTATGAGCGATTGAAGGTGGCTGGTTGAGCTGTTTCGATAGCATTTTCAAATGCACAGAGCCGACTTTAGAAGCTCATATCTCGAATTATATAAAGAGTTATATGGTTTACAACCTATCAAATGAAAGATCTTCGAGTCTAGTTTCTAAATCTTCAAACCATTTGTCATTTGGATATTTTTACAAGGAGTTATGGGCGTTTTAACAGAAGGTGTACGGAAGGGGAAAATTATAATAGGATGTACAACCTACACAGTGCAAGGTACAACTCGACGAAGCCTGGGCAGATTGTTTTAAACACGATTTTGGCCCATTTTTTCATTTCTTTCATTTGGCTTGGACAATTTTGGAGAGCTCAAGGAGAGATTTTCACCAAGCAACACTAGGTAAGTTATTTCTTCCTATTTTTGAGTTAAATATGTGATCTTACATGGATTTAGACATGAAAATTTGTATAAATTTGGGATTTTTGGGGAAGACCTAGAACTTGGAATTTTGGACTTTTACCATGAATTTGAGCATGAAAATTAGAACAAATTGTATATTTGAGTTGGTAAAGTTATGGGTAGAATTTATCTTCGAGGAATTTCGGAATCCGGGCACGTGGGCCTGAGGGCATTTTGCTCAACTTTTCGAGCGGAGTTGGGAACTTATATAATTTGAATTGTTACAAGTATTAGAGTGAATTTTTATTGGTTTTCCCGTTATTTGAATAGTTTTGGGGCATTGTGCATCCATGGGAGTCGTCGGAAGGGCTTAGAAGCCGGTTATGGAACTTCGGAGCGAGGTAAGTCTCCTTTCTAACTTTGTGAGGGAGAATTGTCCCCATAGGTGAACTAATTAATTATGTGCTACTATTTGCGGGGGCTACGTACGTACGAGGTGACGGGAGTCCGTGCGTAGCTACTGTTATGCCATGTCCGGGTAGTCTAGGACCCACTAGCATGCCTTACGTGTTGTACCTGTGATCCTATCATGATATTTGGCTGATAATGTCATTAAATTTGTAAGTTATTTTCCTAAAAAGGTTAGAGTGTGCTCTTCATAATTATTTGGAAAGAGGATAGATTTCTCCGTGGATTATTGTGTTCCTGGCAAGGTTATTTATTGAATATTGTTAAACTCGGCAAACGAATTTCCAGAAAATATTCTAAATACTATCTTCATGTTTAATTAAGGAGAATTTTATCACTTCTATGAGAAACTGTCTTCTTGGATAAAAGATGGATTCTTTTATGTGAATACGTGTACGTATGAGCACCTGAGTCGCAGGTACGATTCGCGAGCAGGCTAGCCGTATTATTATTATTATGTTGACCGTGTCGCATGATCGATTCGCGAGCGGGAAAAATAGATGCATCTATGGTTCGGTTCGTTCGACCCTTCGGCAGTGCACAGTTTATTTTTGTTGGTCTGCGTCGTTCGACCCTCGGCATATTTGTTGCGCATGATAAAATGCTGCGTATTTTCCTATGATTTATACATGTTTATTGGCCTGAGTATATTTTGAATTGCCAGTTTAAAAGAAGGAGAATTTCTGTGAAAAATGTGGAATAAATTGATATTTATTGATGTTTCTAATCTCAGATTATTTGATTAATTGATTATGATACTCATGTTTAGCTTCACACTTAGATTAGACTAGACTGACTTGTAGCAAGTGTCAAATTCGACCACTCGTCACTACCTCTCTGAGGTTAGGCGGGATACTTACTGGGTACACGTTATTTTCATACTCATACTACACTTATGTGCATTTTGTTGCATAGGTGCCCTCTTTGGAATGTGATTGACATGGAGACTTAGACGTGTTGCATTATCCGGTGGCGTTCCGCAGCTGACAGAGTTTCCCTCTGTGTATTGTATTTTTTTTTAAAATTTCTTGTCCAATTTGTATTTCGGGCAAGTTTTTGTAGTATTTGTATAAAATTCTTAGAAGTTGCTCATGTACTTGTGTCACCGGGTTCTGGGGATGTGTTAAGACTATTTTATTGAATTAAATTGATTCTCCGTCGTATTTAATTTACAAGAATTTATTAAATAAATTATGAAATGCAAGAAAAGGGTACGATTTCGAAAGTGTTAAGAAGGAAAAGTATTTCAACAAATTAGGGGTTGGCTTGCCCGACAGTGGTGTCCGGCGCCATCACGACCTATGGATTTTGGGTCGTGACATGACCGCATAAGCGGCCCGCAGGTGCGTGAAATGGGCAGCAGGTGCGAAAGTGCTGGGCAGAAAGTATATAAAGGAACCCTTTGCGATTTTCAGTCTTTTCTTCACCATTTTTGTGCGATTTTGAAGCTCCAAGCCGGGAATTCAATGAGGAATTGAAGGATTCCAGTGAGGTAAGTTAATTGGGTCTTACTTATGGTGTTTGTGATAATTTTTCCACTATCTAATCATGAAATTTGTGGGGAAATTAGGGGGAAGTTAAAAGATTGGAGCTTGAGTTTTGGAGAGCTTTGATTGGGGATTTGAGGGGCCATTTGAGGTCCGATTTTGATGTTCTTGGTATGTATAGACTCGTGGGAGGATAGGGATTTTAGTGATGTGAGTTTTATTGAATTACGAGACGTGGGCCTGGGGGTCGGGTTTGGCCAATTTCGAGATTTTTGGTTAAATTTGATAATTTTTGAGTGGGCTTTGTTCCTTTAGCATATATTAATGATATTAATCTGGTTTTGGTTAGGTTCGGAGTAATTGGAGGCCGAGTCAAGAGGCAAAGGCATCGCAGATTAGTAGTTTGGCCGGTTTGAGGTAAGTAATGACTGTAAATCTTGTCCTAGGGGTATGAAACCCTGGACTTCGCATTATATCTCTATTTTGGAGTGGCGCACATGCTAGATGACGAGTGTGTGGCACGCACTGTTGGGGGATTGTGACTTGGTCCGTCCCGTGGAAATTATTACGTTGCGTATTTGATTCTAAATCATATGATATTTCATGTTTTAAAATGTTTACCATATTTTGGGTTGTATGCCATGTTTGGGGCCTTGTGTCGACCTTTTTGGACCCCTTGGGGATATTTACTACTATTCCTCACTGTGTTGGCTTATGATTTACACTCGGTCATATTTTGCTTAACTGATTTCGAAACTCAGTCTTATTTACACTATTTTGAGATATAAAATGATATTTTGGGTCGAGTACCCCGTTTTATTGATAGCCCGAGTGGCGTTTTGAGAGGTTTTTGTCTAAGTGAGGCCGAGGGACAATGTTGTCAGGATATTATGGGATCGGGCTATGTGCCGCAGTATGTTACAACGTTTATGATATATGAGAAGCCGAGAGCCTGAGTGATTATGCCACGAGATGGCCAGTTATAGTGCTTGGGCTATAGGAGCCCCTTCGGAGTTTGTACACCCCTAGTGAGTGCAAGTACCTACTGAGTGCGAGTGCCGAGTGACGAGTGATTGGGAGGTATGAGCGACGGTGAGGTAGCCCGAGGGGATGATATTGAGTGATTGTGAGGCATGTTGAGTGACTGATGCTGAGTGATGATACGCCCGAGGGGCAGTTTATGATACATGTTTTCATCCGAAAGACTATTTATGAACTCTATCATTTTATATACTGAATCATTTTGATTTCTATGGAAATTGTGAAAAGGTACACTTTTAAAGGATATTTGACTGAAATCGACTTTCAAATGTTATAAAATATCGTATTTGTGTTTCTGAAAGAAGAATTGCATTTACTGTGGATTGATGGCTGGTTTTATGTGTGTTTGTATCCCTTAGACATTTTTTACTTTCATTACTACTGAGTTGGCGTACTCATATTACTCTCTGCACCTTGTGTGCAGATTCAGGTGCGAGAGTACAGTGAGATGCCTGCCTGACCAGGGACTTCCACAGAGATTTTTGCATGGTAGATGCATGCGTCAGCAGCCCTACTTCTCCTTCTTATTTTCTTTAGCAGTTGTACTCCCTAGACTTGATTTGTATTAAAGACTTCTGTCGGATTTATGTATTCTCTTTAGATGTTTGTGACCTAGTGACTCCGGGATTTTTGGGAGGTGTTTTTAAGCTTTGACTTATTATCTTTTACTTTGAAATGCTTCAACAAGATGGTTATAAAATATTATGTTAGTGGTAATCTTAACAAAAGATCGTTTTGTGTTCTAAATGTGAATATGGGTTGGCCTAGTATCATGATAGGTGCCATCACGACCAGGTAGTTTTAGGGTCGTGACAAGTTAGTATCAGAGACTAGGTTACATAGGACTCACCGGTCACGAGCAAGTTTAGTAGAGTCTTCCGGATCGGTACGGAGACGTCTGTACTTATCTTCGAGAGTCTCTTAGGAAAAATCTCACATTCTTGAATTTTGTCGTGCGAATCTGTTGATTCTAGAAACTAAACTTCTGTTGTTTCATTCTCACACAGATGGTGAGGATACGCGCTACCGACCAGGGTGACCAGACACGAGCTAGACCAGCGAGAGGTAGAGGCCGCGGTCGAGCCCGTGGTAGAGGTAGGGGTGCGGCCTGTGCAGCAACCAGCGCAGTACCTGTAGACCCACCTATTGTTCAGGATTAGGTCCCCGCCGCAGATGTTCCAGCGGGACCGGCTCAGGCACCGGCAGTGCCTATTGTGATTCCGGGTCTCCAGGAGACTCTGGCCCAGATTCTGACCGTGTGTACCAGTCTTGCACAAACAGTTGTTGTTTCTACTACAACCGCTACTTCTGAGGCCGGCGGAGGCACCCAGACTCCTTCCGCCCATACACTTGAGCAGGTCATTCAGCGACTTCATACACCATGGGCAGCTCCAGCCCAACCGGTTGCACCTGTCCAGGATTATGTGATTCTCGTCATGCCAGATGATGAGCAGCGTAGGTTGGAGAGATTTGGTAGACTTCAGCCTCCGACATTCAGTGGTGTTGAGGGAGATGATGCCCTGGGTTTCTTAGACAAGTGTCAAAGGATTCTTCGCACTAAAGGGATATTTGAGACCAGTGGGGTCTCGTTTACTACCTTCCAGTTCTCAAGAACGACATTCACTTGGTGGCAGTCTTATGAGAAGTGTAGGCCTGTTGGTGCAGCACCCCTCACTTGGCTGCAGTTCCCCTCTCTCTTCTTAGAGAAGTATGTTCCCCAGTCTCACAGAAAGGAGCTGCGTAGACAGTTTGAGCAGCTGCGTCAGGGTGAGTTGACAGTGACGTAGTATGAGATGAGGTTTTCAGAGCTAGCTCGTCATGCTTCAGACTTGGTCCCTACTGAGAGGGAGAGGATCAGGAGGTTCGTGGGTGGACTCACTTATCAGCTTCGTATTCTGATGACTAGAGAGAGGGTATTGGGTGCTACTTTTGAGCAGGTTGTGGATATTGCCCGGGATATTGAGGCAGTTCGCCGTCAGGAGCGTGAGGAGAGGGAGGCCAAGAGGCCTCGAGGATATGGTAGTTTCAGCAGTGCTCCCTCCATGGGCCAGTTTCAGTATAGCAGAGGTCGCCCAGCCTATAGTGGAGCATCATCAGGGCAGGGTCCCCGCAGTTCTCATCCGGGTCGTTCTTCATTCAGTGCTCTTCCAGCCCAGAGTTCATCTTTAGCACCATCGATTCAGGGATGCTCTATGCATGGTTCTTCTGGTGGTTATCCTGGTGCTAGGGGTTCACTTCAGTCCCCGTCTCCAGCTTCAGGGAGTTGTTTCGAGTGTGGAGAGTTTGGGCATGTGTGGAGACAGTGTCCACGTCGTCATGGTGGGTCATCTCAGCAGAGGGGTCAACCCTCGACTTCAGCTCCAGTTACTTCAAATAAGGCAATAAACAAATATTAACATGATATAAATTGTAGTAATTCGATATAGTAGTTTATATTATATTTTATTACGATTTGTTTAAAATGATGTTAAATGATGATAAAATATTAAACATTTATATCTAAAGTATCAATGACAATTTGCATTTAAGAATTACAGAATTTTTCTGAAATGATATATATGCCCTTTGTCGACCATCTTTCCTTTTTTATATAATAGAAAATATTGTATTCTTGGAATTGTCTCCTTATTATAAAACAAGGGAAGAAACTGAAATATAAAAATGTTTTAAGCTGAGTGATTACCTTTTATCTGTTTAAGTTTTGGCGTGGACAAAAACACAAAGTTATCTAGTACCATTTTGATGACAGGTACAAGATATGTGTAGATATGGCAGATGCATACAAGTAAGCTCGGACACCACTGTTATTTTAAAAAAGAAGAATAACCACCTCCTTAATACTTAAGAAGCGAAAACACAAAGTCTGGTTAAAACGTATTTGACATTTCTAGGATCATCTTCAACATTAAGAACAAAACATAATAATAGTAGTTATTATGCATGTTCCCAGATTCAATGGTGCCAAATAGACACACGATTCTCATCATCTTTTCCTAAATTTTAGTTGTCATAAAATCACTATTAAATAGTGAATACTATTCTCACAATTGGTGAAACGCTTTATAGCGATAACTAGCAGGCGGTTGCAAAATGGTTAGCCCACCCAATATATTGACTTAAATTCCTCTCCTAACGACACGTTGTCTCATTCTTGCTGCCAAACTTTTTTAAGCAAAGTTGTATGATTTTAGGACTATCCGTTTGGCTGTTAGGCGAGTAACCACTTTAACATTTCAGAGTCCTTTCTACGCTTATATATGATTTGTTGTGGTTAGGCCTGCCAATACCCCTCCTAATAGCAACTGCACAGACCAAAAAAAAGGGCTACCACTTCATTGCAGGTTTAATGCATAAATAGGGTGAATGACACAGTTATCCACAAAACAAAACTATTTATTCTTATCTACCTATTTGTTTTTTTATCCATCAAACTAATTATATTTCTACCCATAGTAGTTTTTTATGAAATTTTTTCTTTTTTCTTCATTTTTTTAATTTCTATATTTCTTTTCTTTTTTCCTTCTTTTCTTTCGTTTCTCCTTTTCTTTTTTTTTCTCTTTTCTATTCATTTATTTTTGTCGAAATCTTATTATTTTTATTTTTACCATAACTTATTTCACATAATTTTGACTCTCCTTTATTATTTTTCCTTATTTCTTGTTCCTTTTCTAATTTCAATTAACTCTTTTTTTCTCTTATTTCTTTAGTTCTTGTTCTTTTTCTAATTTCATTTGAATTTCTTTTTTATATTCTTTTTCTCTTCATAATCTAATTTTATTTACTATTTTCACTATTTATTATTATTATTTTATATACAATAAAAAAAAATAACTGATATAGCAAATATTTGTTCATATTTTTTTAATATTTCTTTTGTCTTTTTTCTTATTTTTTTAAATCCAATTATTAAACTGAAATAATTGTTGTTGTCACTTGATCTAATTCACTGAATATCACACTGACAGTTGTTGAGCACCATAAATTACATACTCAGATTCTAAGAATCAACACGTGATTGTCGTGCAAACTTTGATCTCCGTCCTATAAATATCAGTACACACTCTACCATTATCAGTAATACAACCAGTTATGGAGCAAAAAATATATAATATACGGCCACCAAATCTCCATATATACTAGTTAGAATAGAAATGATAATAAAAATATTAGAAAATTCATTAAAAGTATAAGTAGCAAAAAAGAGTTCTAGTACCATATGATACCAATATGGTATACATGTATACCAACAGAGTATATGATAGCTCTAGAATATTGCTACAACTATCTGCGACTATACTACTGTACCAAAACATTAAAGGATGCAATAAAAGTATGAGAAACTTACATGCTCGTATTGCAAGCTAAATATTCGCAAAGCAACTTGCTCATTCCGTATACTAACAAGGTGTATAGTTGAATGGGGTCGTTCTAACAATTGCCTATAACTATAAAAACTATTACATAATACACATAATATATGTTCATCGGCACAAAAAAGTTTAAGCACTGCAAATCGTGTTCATATAAATAATTTTAGAATAGAATTCACTTAAAAATGCAGCTAATAAAACAACAACAAAAAATGCTCAAACAACCATATGATACCAATATGGCATATAGCTATACCAACTTGGAATATAGTTTTACTAATTAATTCCGGAAACTATATGATTATACTACTATTACATAACACACATGAATAAAGAGAAAAATAAAAAAACAGTGTACCACATATTAATATAATAAAGTATTTCAAAATATTATACTATATATTGTTATTAAAAGAAAATCAAATAGTGTACCAATTAAATGCAGCTAATACAATCAAAAAATTGATTCAACTAGCATCTGGTACCAATGTAGTATATACCTATATTAATAGAGTATATAGTTGTACGGGATCGTTCCAACAATAACATATAACTATAAAAACTATTACATAATAGACAAATCTATGTTCATAGGTACAAAAAAATCCAACACAGCAAAGCATGATCATATAAATCATTTCAGAATAGAATTCACTAAAAATGCAGCTAAAACAATCAAAAATATATTCCAACTATCATAGGATACCAATATAACATATAATTATATCAATATGATATACAATTCTACTAATTAATTGCAGGCAACTATATATGACTATACTATTATTACATAATACACATGCATAAAGAGAAAAATCAAAAAATAGTGTACCACATATTAATATAATAATGTATTTCAAGATATTCTACTATAATTTCTATTATATAGAAATGAGAAGTTGGTAGACCAAGGGTATATTAGTCATTATACCCTCTTATTCTATTATAAATTACAGTAGTATTTTTTATTTTTTTTCTACTAAGAACATTAAACTAATGGACCTGAAACATAGAATAGATCTACACTATTCTAGAAAAATCAGAACCCAACTCCCTGGGTCATTTCATCTACATTGCCGACACTTTATCTCATTTATACTTTGCAAGTCACTTTCATCTTCCCACTTTCATCTCCTTCACTCTTTGGTAAGTTTGATTCATCTTCTCAAGTAGCTTGGTAAATATTTTTCTTATCTCCTTTCTGATTTTTGCTGTAATTTTTTTTAGATTATTGTACATTTAAACTTCTACCAAAACTTACTGTCACGACGCGAAAATTCACCTACAGGACGTGACTGCGTCTAACGTTGAACCCGCTAGACAAGCCCACATGTACAATTAAACTAACTTGATAACACAGAACTAACAGAATTAACTAGAATCAGTTTATAATTTTGAACAGCGAAAATAGACAACTTTCAAAGCTAAGTGAAGAGAATGAAACCCAATACATCGCATAAGCCCCAAAACCGGGAGTCACAATGTGATGACCAAAAAGGTCATCCTAAGTAAATTCAGCTAAATCTGTGTTTCGAGGCTCCGAAAGCCTCCGTTAATCTCACCTCGATATGCGTGCGCAGCCCAGGCGTGTAGCCGGGAAGCTTCTATGTGGAAATTTGATGAAAATAGAATTTTTGTAACAACTAAATGAATAAAGTTGACTTTGGTCAACATATTTGATAAACAGACCCGGACCCGTAATTTGACAGTCCTGGAGGGTCCGTAGGAAAATATGGGACTTGGGCGTATACCCGGAATCGAATTCCGAGGTCCCAAGCCCGAGAAATGAATTTTTAAAGAAAATTATTTTCTGAAAATAATAAAGGTTTTTGAAAATGAACTTTGATGTGAAAATCGTGTTATCGGGCCCGTATTATCGTTCTGGAGCCCGGAATAGGTTTAATATATGTTATGTGACTTATCTGTGAAATTTTGTGTAAACTGGACTTGAAATGACGTGTTTCGGATCAAAATTGGAAAAAATTAAGCTTTATGAAGTTTTAAGAAAATTCTAAGAGTTTTGAGGTTTAATTCGAAGATTTTGATGATATCTTGGTGATTTAAATGCTTGAATAAGTCCTTAGGATGTTTTAGGAGTCGGGTGTGTTTTTGGTTTTGAGATCTGAGGGCTCGGGTGAGTTTCGGGTAGCTAACGGGGTGTTAAAGAGTCAAATATCTGGTGTTTTGGCTCATTTTCTGGTGTCTGGTGTTTTCTTCTCTGCGATCGCAGCCTTTGATCCGCGTTCACATAGGCTTAGGTGAAGGGGTGACTGGGTTGCACTATGCGATCACAGCTCAACCTTCGCGATCGCATGGTAGGTCAGTGGAGTCAGGTGGGGCTGGGTAGTATAACTTTGCGATCGCATAGTGTTGTCCGCGATCGCAGATGTATGGTCAGTTTCCTTCCGCGATCTCACCCCCTTGCTCCCCGATCGCATAGTAGTAAGAACCTCAAGCTCTGCGATCACAGCCCCACTTCCGCGATCGCAGAGGACAAAAACGTCCAGTTATAATTAAGTCCAAAAAAAAAAAACAGAATATGCATTACGGGGCTTTGATATTTTCAGCATTCTCGTTCTTCTCCAACCTCCATTGATGACCCCCAAGCTAGAATCCCTCCACAACCACTTGGGTAAGTGATTTTAGCTCCTATTTCTTCCACTTTTCTTCCATAATCCCTAGAATCTAGGCTTAAAATCCTAAAATCAAAGTAGAAAATAGGGGTTTTGGGGTAGAGTTAGGTTTTTGGGAATTTTGGGTAATTCAACCCCAATTTGGGGTCAGATTTTAAAACAAATTATATATTCTAACTCATGGGGGTATGGGTGATCGGGTTTTTGTCCGAGCCTCGTGTTTGGACCAAGTGGGCTCGGGGTCGAATTTTGATATTTTTGGAAGAATGCTTGGAAATGGGTAACTAGACTATGAGTTGGATTTATTGAGTCTTTATTGATATACTTGAGTTAATTATGTCAAGATAATATCGTTCCGGAGTTGTATTCCAAAGGAAAAGCGGTGTTAGAGGGTTGATTGCTATATTTTGGACCCGAGGTAAGTGTCTTGCCTAATTTTTGTGAGGGAATAGGTATTGTATGTTGTGTGCTAAGTGTTTATCATGTTCAATGCATAGGTAAGGTGATGAGTACCTATGCATTGTGTGTCAAGCATGCCCGTGAGTCTATTTTTGATAAAAATCTTGTTATTACTTCCATGTTCGTTATATTATGAACTTGTCTCTACTTGGAAGCCGTTATTGTTGGAAATCTTGGTTGATGAACCTATGATGTATTGGTTTGATTGAAAACCCAACTGTTAAGGATAAATTTGAAATGATTGGTTATAGCTGAGACCCTTGCCAGGCACCTGTTGTGAAATTGATTGATGTTTTACCCTTGCCGGGTGATATTGAACTGTATTTCCACTATGTTGTATTCCTTACCACTATATCTGTCATTGTTTGGTGAGGAAGAGTGTAAAGCACAAGGGGTGATGCCGTGCCATGATATTTGATTACATTGCATAGTGAGAGAGAGAAAGTAAAGCACGAAGGGTGATGTCGTGCCATGATTTACATTGATTATAAGCACGAAGGTTAATGTCGTGCCATGATTTATACTGCCTTACATTGTACACTGCATTGTGAGGAAGAGAGTAAAAGCACGAAGGGTGATGCCGTGCCATTATTGCATTTCTGGCATTTATATTTATTTCATTAGCAACTGTGTTAAAGCCTTTCTTGTTTACTCCTATATTTCAATTTAACTGCTTCATCTCACTTGTTTCCCCTTTACTGCTCCCGTATCCCTTACTTGCCTGCTTAATTCTTGCCTTGTCTTGTCCCTGTTACCTGCTGTAGAATAGGACATGTTATCGTTATTGTCAAGTCTAACCTCGTCACTACTTCGGCCGAGGTTAGGCTCGGCACTTACTCAGTATATGGGGTCGGTTGTACTGATGCTACACTGCACTTCTTAATGTTGTGCAGACCCCGCATCCGGACCCAGTGGACCGCATTGAGGGAGTCACCTTCAGTCCACCCAAAGCTTCAAGGTATACCCGCTGGCGTTTGTGGGCCTTAGTGTCTCTCCTGCCTTTGGATTCCTTATTGTCTTATCTTTTCCCCTAGTTTCAAGACAATGATGTATTTCTTTTCAGACTCTGTATTTAGAACTCTGTTTAGACAGTTCGTGAGTCGTGACACCCCGGTTTTGGGCTTATGCGACACTATGTATTTTACTATTTCACTTTGCATTTTCGAATTTCTATTACATTTCCGCTATTAAAATTCTGAAGTATTTCGTTATTTCTGTTAAGATTTTTAAAGGTATTTTCTTTACTACTATCGAATTGGGTTACAAAAGTTAGATTATTTATGCACGTTGGCTTGTCTAGCGGGTTCAACGTTAGACGCAGTCACGGCCTAAAGGGTGGGATTTCGGGTCGTGACACACAAACTCACGAACTTTCTATAGGAGTGCTAAATACAAAGTCTGAACGAAAAGTACATAATCCGCCTCAGAAATACTAGAAGAAACACAAGACAGAGTAAGGAGCTAGGGATAGAAGAGACGCCGAGGCCCACGAACGTTAGCGGTCTACCTTGAAATCACTGAGGTGGACTGAAGGGTACTCCCTCAACGATGTCCACTGGGTCCGGCCGCGGAATCTGCACAANATTAAGAAGTGCAGTGTAGCATCAGTACAACCGACCCCATGTACTGAGTAAGTGCCGAGCCTAACCTCGGCCGAAGTAGTGACGAGGCTAGACTTGACAACAACCGATAACCTGTCCTATTCTACAACACATAACATGGAAAAGAACAAGACATAGCAGATAAGCATGGGATACGGGAGCAGATAATGGGATAACAGGTGAGATGAAATAGTCAATTAAGCATATAGAGGTAACCAACAAAGGCAATTTAACAAAGATGCTAATGAAACCAGTATAAATGCCAGAAATGCACATAACGGCACGGCATCACCCTTCGTGCTTTTACTCTTTTCCTCACAATGAGATGTACAATATAAAATGATGTGAATCATGGAACGACATCACCCTTCGTGCTTTTACTCTCTTCCTCACTATGCAACATATGATGTAATCAATATAAATCATAGCACGGCATCACCCTTCGTGCTTTTACTCTCTTCCTCACTATGCAATATATGATGTAATCAATGTAAATCATGACAAGAAATCACCCTTAGTGCTTTACACTCTTCCTCACCATAACAATTACAATTATAAAAATGGCAAGGGATGCAGCATAGTGGAAACACAAGTCATAATCACTCGTCAAGGGGAATACTATCAGTCAATATCATAACAATTGCCCGACAAGGGTCTCATCTATAACCACTCTCTTCAGGTATATCCTTTACAATTGGGCTCTCAATCGAACCATTCACATCACAAGTTTATCAACAAGGATTTTCAACAACAATCAACTTCCAAGTAGAGACAATTTAACAATATAAGGAATATGGAAGTAATAACAAGAATTTCATCAAAAATAGACTCACGAGCATGCTTGACACACAATGCATAGGTACTCGTCACCTCACCTATGCATTGAACATGATAAACACATAGCACATAGCACACAATACCTATTCCCTCACCAAAGCTAGGCGAGACACTTACCTCGGGTCCAAGAATAGCAATTCAAGCTTCTAATACCGCCTTTCCTTTTGAATTCAACTCTGAAACGACAATATCTAGACATAATTAACTTATCAACATCAATAATGACTCATTAATACAATCACATAGCCTAAATGTACAATTCCTAGCATTCTTCCAAATATACCAAAATTCGACCCCGGGCCCGCTTGGTCCAGACACGAGGCTCGGACCAAAACCTGATTACCCATACCCCCACGAGTTCAAATATATAATTTATTTTGAAATCCGACCCCAAATTGAGGTTGAATTACCCAAAATCCCATAAACTCTAACTCTACCCAAAATCCCTAATCTCTACTTTGATTTTAGGATTTTAGGCCTAGATTCTAGTGGTTGTTGAAGAAAGATGGAAGAAAATAGAGTTGGAATCACTTACCTATGGAGCTATGGTGATGGAAATCTTCAAAATCGCCTAAGGGGAAGTGGGGAAGAAGAGGTTTGAGAAGAAGTGGGTTAAATCCCGTAATGTTTCTGTTTTTGACATTTAAAATCACTGGGCAAAAATACCCTTCGCGTTCGCGGGCCCCTGGCCGCGTTCACGAAGGGTTAGCTGTTGGGACCTACGCGTTCGTGAAGCTAGGACCGCGTTCACGAAGGTCTGACTTCCTAGGCCTCCGCGTTCGCGAGCCTATGCCCGCGTTCGCGAAGAACAAAACTACCCTGCCCCCCGACCTCACCCTAAGCCTATGTGTTCGCACCCCTAGGGACGCGTTCGCATAGAAGCACTGCCCAGTGCTCCGCGTTCGCGTCTCCCTCCACGCGTTCGCGTAGATTAAAACTCAGGCCACAATAATTTACTCTTCGCGTTCGCGAGCCCTGGCCGCGTTCGCGAAGGGTATTACACCAGACACCAACAAATCATCAAAAACACCAGATTTTTCCCACTTTGCACACCTCGTTAACTACCCGAAACTCACCCGAGCCCTCGGGTCTCAAAACCAAAAACACACACGACTCCCAAATCATCCTACGGACTTATTTAAGCATTTAAATCACCAAAATATCATCAAAATCAATGAATTAAACCTCAAAACTCATAGAATTTTCTTAGAACTTCATAAGGTTCAATTATTCCGATTTTGATCCGAAACACGTCATTTCAAGTCCGTTTTACACCAAATTTCACAGATAGCTCACATAACATATATTAAACCTGTTCCGGGCTCCGGAACCATAATACGGGCCCGATAACACGGTTTTCATATGAATATTCATTTTCAAAAACCTATATATTTTTAAAAAAATAATTTTCTTTAAAAATTCATTTCTCGGGCTTGGGACCTCGGAATTCTATTCCGGGCATACGCCCAAGTCCCATATTTTCCTACGGACCCTCCGAGACCGTGAAATCACGGGTCCGGGTCCGTTTACCAAAAATGTTGACCAAAGTCAACTTTAATCAATTAATTATTAGAAATTTCATTTTTCATCAAGTTTTCACATAAAAGCTTCCTGGCTACCCGCTCGGGCTGCGCACACATATAGAGGTGATATTAACGGAGGCTTTCGGGGCCTCGAAACACAGATTTAGCTAAATTATCGTAGGATGACCTTCTGGGTCATCACAATCTCCACCTCTAAAACAAACGTTCGTCCTGGAACGGACATAGAAAAGTACCTGAGTCTGAGAAAAGATGGGGATAACGGCTCCGCATATCAGACTTGGACTCCCAAGTAGCTGCCTCAACAGGCTGACCTAACCACTAAACACGAACCGAAGGATAGCTCTTCGATCTCAACTGACGAACCTGCCTAGCTAATATGGCTACTGGCTCCTCCTCATAAGTCAGATACTTGTCCAACTGGACACCGCTGAAGTCAAGGACATGAGATGGATCTGCAATGTACCTCCGGAGCATAGATACATGAAACACTGGATGCACGGCTGATAAATGCGGTGACAAGGAAAGTCTGTAGGCCACCTCTCCTACCTTATCCAAAATCTCAAATGGACCAATGGACCTAGGGCTCAACTTGCCCTTCTTCCCGAACCTCATCACGCCCTTCATAGGCGACACTCTAAGAAACACCTGATCTCTTGTCATGAAAGCCAAATCTCGAACTCTGCGATCCGCATAACTCTTTTTCCTGGACTGAGCTGTGCGAAGTCTATCCTGAATAATCTTCACCATGTCCAAGGCATCCTAGACTAACTCAGAACCCAACAATCTAGCCTCTCCCGACTTAAACCATCCGACTGGAGACCGACACTGTCTACCATACAACGCCTCATACGGAGCCATCTGAATGCTCGACTGATAGCTGTTGTTGTAGGCAAACTCAGCTGAAGGAAAGAACTGGTCCCATGAACCACCAAAATCAATGACACAGGCCCGCAACATATCCTCCAAAATCTGAATAGTATGCTCAGATTGTCCGTCCATCTGAGGATGAAATGTTGTGCTCAAATCAATTTATGTGCCCAACTCTCGCTACAATACTCTCCAGAAAAGGTAGGTAAACTGAGTACCTCGGTCTGATATAATGGATATGGGCACACCATGCAATCTAACAATCTTTCTCATGTAAATCATTGCCAACTTCTCTGTTGAATACGACACTGTCACGACCCAATTTCGGGTCGTGATGGCGCCTATCATGAAACCAGGCCAGCCACCTATTATAACTAATCCCGAACCATTTATTAAGTAAGTTACCATTTTTCAACTGCCTGAAGTTAAATATACTAAAGATCTGTATCTAAAAGAAGCTTATGAAATCAAAAACCCAAAATCTACAACTTCCGGATCCGGTGTCACACAGTCATGAGCTGCTAATACATAATACAATCCGAAAAGAAATGACCAACATAGTCTGAAAGTAAATACGACAGGTAGAAGAGAAACATATGACGAGATCACGGACGCCAGCTGCTGCCTTGTCAACTATGATGAAACTGCTGCTACTCGCTGTCCAGAACTGAATCTCGATGTACCTGGATTTGCACACAAGGTGCAGGGGGTAACGTGAGTACACCAACTCAGTAGGAACGAAACAAAACTACGGGCTGAGAGGTAGTGATGGACTAAACCTCCGATAGTTATGAACAACAGTATATAACTTGGACATGACAGTAATATATCAGAAAATAAACAAGATGCATCCATCATTATCTGTAGCCCTGCATACCTGCATGAATTCATATAGAATCAAGAATGACGTGTACTCAGTAATCAAACTCTCATAAGATGGTCCACTCAGTACTAGAATCTGGCCTTCTGGCCCAAGGAAGGTCTATACCGGATATTACATAACACAGGTGACACATTCACCTAGTACTGAGGAAAAAGGCCAATCCAGCCCCACGGAGAAGATCCATCTTCGGAACATAAACACCACGGAGAAGATCCATCTCCAGAACCTAAACACCACGGAGAAGATCCATCTCCGGAACATAAATACCACGGAGAAGATCCATCTCCGCAAATTAAACACCACAGAGAAGATCCATCTCCGGAACATATCATTCGGACAAGATCCATGTCCAGGGAAGATCCATCCCTAAATATCTGTGCGCTCACTGGGGGTGTAACGACTCCGGAGGGGCTCCTATAAGCCCAAACGCTATATCAAGCCAACGAAGGCATGGTTCAATGATCGCTGCGGTGTGTAGTACAATCTTATAACTGTCTCAATACCAGGCTCTCGGCCACACTCAGTCAATACTTTTTTTTTCAGTCTCACTCATACAGTTCACAGATGTATAAATCAGCCCAAACAATGATAAATATGCATGTAAGTAATAGTTTCTGAGACTAAGGCATGAAAATATACTATAACAGGACTGAGTACATGGAAACAATAATCATAAACAGAGACATCAATAATCGATCGTTCCGGTCTGAACATATCGGCGTAAAGCCTTAACATTTATACTTAGCATGATTCTATTGTGTTCAAGGTAAACGCAAACTTCACAGTACCAATATCAACCTGAGATAACCATTAGGCAGTGTCGTGGGATGAGCCAGGCTACAAATATCCGGTGTACGCTCGCATGCCCGTCACTTGGCAAGTGCGTCACCTTAATTAACATCAAATATAAGACAGTTTGGGGTTTCGAACCCTCAATTCCAAGTTTGGAAGCGTTACTTACCTCAAAACCGGCCAAAACACTACTCTGCAGTGCCCTTGCCTCGAAATTCGACCTCCGAGCGCTCCAAATCTACCAACAATCAAGTATATATCATTATTACATGCTAATGGGTGAATCCCAATCAAAATTTTATCAAGAATACTCAAAATTTCCGAAATTGGTCAAACCTGACCCCCCGGGCACACATCTCGGAACTCAACGAAATTTATACCAACACGATCCCCATCTCCTCACGAGTATATACATATAAAGAACGCTGAAATCGGAGTCCAAATGACCCCTCAAATCACCCCTAGAAGGCCTCTTAAACTCAAACCCTAGTTTCTCATTTTTTTCCCACTGATATTTTCCCCAATTTCACCATTAATCGGTCCTTTAATCACACATAAATGAGTTTAGAGTCCAAAAACCTTACCTCAATGATGAACTATCGATTTCCCTCGTCAAAAACCCTTCAAAAGCTTCAAACCCGGATGAAATATTGATAAAAATGGCTAAAATTTGCGAAGGCTGGTTTTTATACTTTATGTCCAGGGATTTCGCACCTACGACCACTTACTCGCACCCGCGGCTCGCAGGTGCGATTCTCCTTCCGCACATGCGATCTCCCCTGAAACCTCCCAAATCCGCACCTGCGATTCATCTTCCGCGCCTGCGACCTCGAAGGTGCGACAAATTCCTCGCACTTGCGGACCACTCCCCACTCAGCCAAATCTCGCACCTCTGGAGCCCAGTCCGCTCCTGCGGAACCGCACCTGCGGCTCCCTTTCCACAGGTGCGAAAACACCAGCAATAACAACCTGCAGAATCACCAAAGTCACTCCAAACTTCCCGTTAACCCCCCAAAACCATCCCGAGCCTCTCGGGACCCCAACCAAACATACCAACCCATCCTAAATGATCATTTGAACTTGGTCGGGCCTTCGGAACACCAAAAACAACATCAAAACTCCAAAAACGCATCGAATTCAAGCCTATGAACTTTGAAACTTCTAAATTCCACCAACGATGCCGAAATTGTCCAAAACACCTCCGATTGATCTGAAATTTTGCAGACATATCCAAAATGACATTACGAACCTGTTCCAACTTTCAGATTCCATTCCGACCCCGATAGCCTATTTTCCACTGCCGACCAGAAATTGCCAAAACCTAACTTTCGCCAATTCAAGCCTAATTCTACTTCGGACACCACAAAAATACTCCGAACACACCCCTAAGTCCCAAATCATCTAACAAAGCTATCCGAACCATAAAATCCGCATTCCGGGGTTGTTTACTAATAAGTCAACTCTCAATTGACTTTTCCCACTTTAAGGCTATTTTTAAAGACTAAATGGCTAAACTCTCACTACAATCATTCCGATTCCGAGCCTACCAACTCTAACACATCAAGATCAGTATAACCAACCTATGCCAAGGAAATAACATGAATAACGGTGCAAATTCTACGGAACGACCGACCGGGTCGTTACATTCTCCCCCACTTAAACATACGTTCGTCCTCGAACGTGCCTAGAGTTGTTCCAAACACCACCAAAAATTGATGTGTAACCTACCATGCACATATTAGGAGGAGATTCCACGTCACCTTACTCCATATAGGTCTAATAGCACATCACAGTTGAAATTTCGAAGTCCGATCCTGACCAATCAACCTTAGAACTAAATGTTTCACTTTTGAGTCCATTCACAAGATCAATTTTCCACGACTATAAGCTGAAGTAGTCTGAACACGTTGTATCAAGCCATATCCGCAACACAAGATGAAATCACATAATATACCACATGACTCAATCACCCATAGCGATGACTCCTAATCACAATAGCTGTTTATAACAACCCGATACCGGTGGTAACCTCTTATCAAACAAAGCCTTGCTTTAACACCCTCATATGGTGCCGATGATGAGAGAAACACGTATAAACCAACAACCGTTCGTCCGATCAGTATCAATACTATCCAGAGCCATAACTTGTGCAACTCGTGCACTCAATAACAACATGTCAATAGCTCAATTCATAAAATAGAAGATTTAGACGATAGGACTATACTGCCACTAACTCTTGCCATTACCATATCATGCTAAAAGCCTGATACACATCGTGAAACCATATGACACAAATCCGACACCAGGGATCATACCTCTACCTGACTGAGCTGCAAAACGTGATCCCATCCAACCGCTGGACCACATGACATACTCCAAGCCACCTTGCTCAAAATCAATAACCATGCGAAATTCGACATCAATTACTCAAAGTGCATTGCCATAACCACGGGGAAATCGGACGATACCATGCCACCCGAACCAGAAAGAACATAACCAACACGTCTCAATCCTGCAACACCCAATTACTTACCATACTCAAATCTCGCTATAGAGCCCCGATTGAACTACACCCTATGCACATATACAAAAAACGATCACAACTCCTCAAAACACCGAAATGTAACTCATAGATCATTCCAAAACACGAATAAGCTCAGTAACAATCAAATGGTACATCCCTCCACAATAGCAATTTGGGGTGAATGATTCCGACTCAGTGTAGAACACACACCCATACTGTCCTACCGATAATTATATTCTAAATCAACTTTGGTCATCCACAACATGTAGATAACTCTCTGAAGGTTCATAATGACTGAATCATGACATATACTAACACCTGAATAGCTTTGCTCGCATCCTCATAGTTCACCACCACAAAATAATTCATTTATTAGAACTCTTAGTCTCAAAGTCCATGAAGCGCACAAATTTACTATATCTAATCTCCACTCCACTGCTCGAATACATAACACATCCCTGATACTCAATCCTTCCACGGGGGATACCCCCATAGTTCCTCTGTGTCACCAAGAAACCTTGAATATCAGCAGTCGATCCAACAAGAGAGCGACGTAACACCAATGAAGCACCCTTATTCAAACACATTGCCTTAAACACATTGTCCTTAATGAATGTATACTCTCATCCAGCCACCCAATAGTGGTATCCTTTACCTAATCATCTGAAACTGCCAGTTCTGACCTTCCTTCCAGAACTGAACCGTGACCTCACATATGCCACTATACACAAATACCACATACGCCATGCAATCTTATGATAAATATGAGAACTTCATGGTCCCTTCCTAGCCACAACAACTACGTACCCAACTAACCAATAACTTTCCATTTGATCCCATCTAGAAGAAAGATCACTATACATCACATGGCCCTCACGCCAGTAGAAATATACATCCCTAACCGTGGTAGAAACCATCAAGAACTCCTGAATCATATTTGCACAACACCAAACCGCCAGGACTGAATCCTTCTAACTCAGCCAAGCTACGCATGCCACCAATTCTAAGAGAATTTCTAAGAAACACCTATAACAACTCATTACCTTATAAACACCCAAAGAACTAATCATATCCATTAGCATGTCGATCCGACGTACTACCAAGCTATCCTATTTATCCAAGTTTCTTCTGACTTACCTTCGAATTGATACTCCTTATGGCCATAATACCGCAATTCTCAATCCCGACTCGCCGCACAAAACCTGAACATAAAAATATACCGTCTAAGGCTCATAAGCCGCTGAATACTCCCTCAATTATCCCCAAATGCACCACATTAGAAATACTTACCCTGAAGAGACTTCCTGCGAATTTAAAGTCATTACCTTCACTTTCCTGATACTGATGGATAGAATCCATGATAATGCAAATACACCACAAGCCTTGACACCTTCCCCGTAAATCTCAGTTCTAGCCCTTCTCACACCTTGAAGATCCTCGATCGCTACATATAACCTTGAATCCGTCTGAGCCATTCTCGAACGTCATTTACTCTACGCAATTTCAATTACACTAACTAAGTAAACAGAACGACCTAACCGCGCTTGTAATCCACATACTAGGAAAGTAATCCACACCCTTGAAGCAACAAGCACACTCATACATTGCACACTCTACACTTACCAGTACAACTCCATCATATAATGAATTCCACTATCCGTAAAGTACAATACAACTTGTATCGAAGAAATTTCCATTACTCGAGTCATTCCCAGACTCCACCTCTGCAGGTCATAACTGATTCACCAATATACCTCGAACCGAAACTAATACAACACATAATCGTGCAATCAACTTACCATTAACAGACTCCCCCACTTGGCTCAAAGCCAACGATCAAGACAAACAATAACTCACGATGACCATACACTATTACTGCCACCATACTGTGGTGGGATTCAACTAAATCCTTCATATGCTCATATGACCCAGACCATCTAACCCTCAACTCGTATGCAAATCTCGTATTCACCATCGTAATGGTCATGCCAACTCCCTCAAGTGATTTAAACTCAAACTACAACATACATCATTTACTGATAGAGAGAACTTACTACAGATAGACATAAGGGCCACACACCTCAGGACAACCCGCATGAGATACCCCTGCCTGCTTAACCTCAAAACGATATCTCCCTATACACTTCCAAAAAAATCATAGCTATCACGCAATCACTATACCTTCCTACATCAGAACATAACCACTGCCTGCCCTCGAGACATCCCATTAGGCGGTATAAGAACCTGAAGATGATGGCAATACTAACACTGGGGCTGTGGTCAAGGAAATCTTGAGCTTCTGGAAGCTCTACTCACACTCGTCTGACCACATGGATACCTTCACTGGACACCACGTGTCCCAAGAATGCTACTGAACTGAGCCAAAAATTCACACTTGGAGAACTTCGCACAAGGCTTCTCCTCCCTATATCCTTGTAATACCATAATCAAATGCTGAGGATACTACCCTTGCTGCGCAAGTATGCCAGGATGTCATCCATGAACACAATAACCAAGGAGTTATAACACGGCTGCATGCACCGTCAATCAATTACATGAACGTTGTTGGGGCATTGGTCAGCTCAAAAGACATCACAGGAACTCAGAACATAACAGGAAAACCCACTTCACTCCACAACTAAACTATACGAGAGGTCCTTCAATACTCATAACTCGAAGCCATATTCTAACTCAATACAGAAGTCAAATAATCAATGGTTCTTGCCACATCTCCTGCTACTCCATTCTTGTCACAATCACACAACCTGAACACATCTAACTATCACCCACACTCACCACATAGTCATCTAGTAACAAGGTTCCATCAATAAGGACACAAACGGACATATAGGTCCCCCAACACATGTGCTTACCCAACCAAAATCTCAGCACTCAAGCCACAGACAAAAATCCGGCCTCAAGTCCTTCCGACTGGCCAATTATTAACATGTTAAAAATCATATCTCACCCATGGAAGTCACCATCCGCCGACGCAGAACTGATACCAAGCGCTCGCATGCGCATTCGAATACATGAAAGGAATTCAAAGAGTTGTGCTTTTTGATGAATAAAATGGATTCGCACGACAAGAATTCAAGAATGTGGAATGTTTCCTAAGGGTTCGTTAGCCTCTCGAAATAAGACAGACGTCTCCGTATCGATCCGCAAGACTCTACTAAACATGCTCATGACTGGTGAGACCTATTCAACCTAGAGCTCTGATACCAACTTGTCACGACCCAATTTCGGGTCGTGATGGCGTCTATCGTGAAACCAGGCCGTCCACCTATTATAACTAATCCTGAACCGTTTATTAAGTAAGTTGCCATTTTTCAACTACCTGAAGTTAAATATACTAAAGATCTGTATTTAAAAGAAGCTTATGAAACCAAAAACCCAAAATCTACAAATCCGGAATCCTGTGTCACACATTCATGAGCTGCTAATACATAATACAATCCGAAAAGAAATGACCAACAAAGTCTGAAAGTAAATACGACAGGTAGAAGAGAAATAGATGACGAGATCACGGACGCCAGTTGCTACCTTGTCAACTCTGATGAAACTGCTGCTACTCGCTGTCCAAAACTGAACCTCAGTGTACCTGAATTTGCACACAAGGTGCAGAGGATAACGTGAGTACACCAACTCAGTAGTAACGAAACAAATCTACGGGCTGAGAGGTATTGACGGACTAAACCTCCAATAGTTATGAACAACAATATATAACTTGGACATGATAGTAATATATCAGAAAATAAACAAGATGCATCCATCATTATCTGTAGCCCTGCATACCTGCATGAATTCATATAGAATCAAGAATGACGTGTACTCAGTAATCAAACTCTCATAAGGTGGTCCACTCAGTACTAGAATCTGGCCTTCCAGGCCAGGGAAGGTCTATCCCGGATATTACATAACACAGGTGACACATTAACCTAGTACTGAGGAAAAAGGCCAATCCAGCCCCACGGAGAAGATCCATCTTCGGAACATAAACACCACGGAGAAGATCCATCTCCGGAACCTAAACACCACAGAGAAGATCCATCTCCGGAACATAAATACCATGGAGAAGATCCATCTCCGCAACATAAATACCACGGAGAAGATCCATCTCCGCAACATAAACACCACGCAGAAGATCCATCGCCGGAACATATCATTCGGACAAGATCCATGTCCAGGGAAGATCCATCCCTAAATATCTGTGCGCTCACTGGGGGTGTAAAGACTCCGGAGGGGCTCCTATAAGCCCAAGCGCTATATCAAGCCAACGAAGGCATGATTCAATGATCGCTGCGGTGTGTAGTCCAATATCATAAATGTCTCAATACCAGGCTCTCGGCCACACTCAGTCAATATTTTTTTTTTCCAGTCTTACTCATACAGTTCACAGATGTATAAATCAGCCCAAACAATGATAAATATGCATGTAAGTAATAGTTTCTGAGACTGAGGCATGAAAATATACTACAACAGGACTGAGTACATGGAAACAATAATCATAAACAGAGACAGCAATAATCGACCGTTCCGGTCTGAACATATCGGCGTAAAGCCTTAACATTTATACTTAGCATGATTCTATTGTGTTCAAGGTAAACGCAAACTTCACAGTACCAATATCAACCTGAGATAACCATTAGGCAGTGTCGTGGGATGAGCCAGGCTACAAATATCCGGTGTACGCTCGCATGCCCGTCACTTGGCAAGTGTGTCATCTTAATTAACATCAAATATAAAACAGTTTGGGGTTTCGAACCCTCAGTTCCAAGTTTGGAAGCGTTACTTACCTCAAAACCGGCTAAACACTACTCCGCAGTGCCCTTGCCTCGAAATTCGACCTCTGAGCGCTCTAAATCTACCAACAATCAAGTGTATATCATTATTACATGCTAATGGGTGAATCCCAATCAAATGTTTATCAAGAATACTCAAAAATCCCGAAATTGGTGAAACCTGACCCCCAGGCCCACGTCTTGGAACTCAACTAAATTTATACTAACACGATCCTCATATCCTCACGAGTATATACATATAAAGAACGCTGAAATCGGAGTCCAAATGACTCCTCAAATCACCCCTAGAAGGCCTAAACTCAAGCCCTAGTTTCCCATTTTTTCCACTGACTTTTCCCCCAATTTTACCATTAATCAGACCTTTAATCACAAAGAAATGAGTTTAGAGTCCAAAAACCTTACCTCAATGATGAACTTTCGATTTCCCTCTTCAAAAACCCTTCAAAAGCTTCAAACCCGGATGAAATATTAAGAAAATGGCAAATATTCGCGAAGGCTGGTTTTTATACTTTCTGTCCAGGGATCTCGCACCTGCGACCACTTACTCGCACCCGCGGCTTCGCAGGTGCGATGCTCCTTCTGCACCTACAATCTCCTCTGAAATCTCCCGAATCCGCACCTGCGATTTATCTTCCGCACCTGCGATTCATCTTCCGCGCCTGCGACCTCGCATGTGCGACAAATTCCTCGCACCTACGGACCACTCCCCACTCAGCCAAATCTCACACCTGCGGAGCCGAGTCCGCTCCTGCGGAATCGCACCTGCGGCTCCCTTTCCGCAGGTGCGAAAACACCAGGAACAGCATCATGCAGAATCACCAAAGTCACTCCAAACTTCCCGTTAACCCCCCAAAACCATCCCGAGCCCCTCGGGACCCGAACCAAACATACCAACCCATCCTAAATGATCATTTAAACTTAGTCGGGCCTTCGGAACACCAAAAACAACATTAGAACTCCAAAAACTCATCAAATTCAAGCCTATGAACTTTAAAACTTCTAAATTCTACCAACGATGCCGAAAATGTCCAAAACACCTCCGATTGACCTGAAATTTTGCATACATATCCAAAATGACATTACGAACCTGTTCCAACTTCCAGAATTCCATTCCGACCCCGATAGCCTATTTTCCACTGCCGACCAGAAATTGCCAAAAACTAACTTTCGCCAATTCAAGCATAATTCTGCTCCGGACATCACAAAAATACTTCGAACACACCCCAAATCACCTAACGAAGCTATCCGAACCATAAAATCCGCATTCCGAGGTCGTTTACCAATAAGTCAACTCTCGGTTGACTTTTCCCACTTTAAGGTTATTTTTAAAGACTAAATGGCTAAACTCTCACTACAACCATTCTGATTCCGAGCCTACCAACTCTAACACATCAAGATCAGTATAACCAACCTATGCCAAGGCAATAACAGGAATAACGGTTAAAATTCCATGGAACGACCGACCGGGTCGTTATAGACACTGATACCGGAATGAAATGCGCTGACTTGGTCAGCCTATCCACAACAACCCAAACCGCATCAAACATCCTCTGAGTCCGTGGAATCCCAACTACAAAGTCCATGGTGATACGCTCCCACTTCCACTCAGGAAGCTGAATCTGCTGCATCAAACCACTAGGTCTCTGGTGCTCGTACTTAACCTGCTGACAATTCAAGCACCGAGCTACATAAGCTACAATATCCTTCTTCATTCTACGCCACCAATAATGCTACCGCAAGTCCTGGTACATCTTTGCGGCGCCCAGGTGAATGGAATACCGGGAACTATGGGCTTCCTGAAGAATCAACTCACGAATACCCTCAACATCAGGTAGACAAATACGGCTCTACATCCGCAGAACTCCCTCATCATCAACCGTAACCTGCTTGGCACCTCCGTGTCGAACTGTATCTCTAAGAACACATAGATGACGATCATCATACTGCCTGGTCCGAATACGGTCATACAAAACACTGCCAGTCTCAGAAACCTCCAATCTCACAAATCGGTTGGCTAAAGACTGAACATCCCACGCAAGAGATCGCTCCCCGACTGATAAATAAGATAGACTGCCCATACTAACTGACTTCTGGATCAAGGCATCGGCCACCACATTGGCGTTCCCCGGATGATAAAGAATGGTAATGTCATAATCCTTCAGCAACTCTAACCATCTCCTCTGCCTCATGTTCAACTCCTTCTGTCTGAACAGATACTGCAAGCTCTTATGGTCCGTGAACATCTCACATGGCACTCCGTATAGATAGTGCCTCCAGATCTTCAAAGCGTGAACAATGGCTGCAAGCTCCAAATCATGAACTGGATAGTTCTTCTCATGAATCTTCAACTGACGAGAAGCATAGGCTATAACCTTGCCGTCCTGCATCAATAGTGCACCAAGCCCAACCCGTGAAGCATCACAATACACTGTATACGGTCCTGAACGTGAGGGCAATACTAACACTGGTGTCAAGGCTGTCTTGAGCTTTTGAAAGCTTGCCTCACACTCATCAGACCACCTGAACTAAGCACACTTCTGGGTCAACGTGATCATCGAGGCTGCGATAGATTAAAAGCCCTCCATAAATCGANGCCTAGGCCAATCTCTAACTGCTGAAATCTTCTTGGGATCTACCTGAATACCCTCTGATGAAACCACATGGCCTAGAAATGCAACTGAACTCAACCAAAACTCACACTTGGAGAATTTGGCATACAAATGACTATCCCTCAGAGTCTGGAGGACGACTCTAAGGTGCTGCTCATGCTCCTCTCGGCTGCGAGAGTGTATCAATATATCATCAATGAAAACAATAACGAACGAGTCCAAATAAGGAATGAACACTCAGTTCATCAACTCCATGAAAGCAGCGGGGGCATTAGTCAACCCAAAAGACATCACCAAAAACTCATAGTGCCCATAACGAGTGCGAAAAGCTGTCTTAGGGACATCAGAAGCCCTAATCCTCAGATGATGATAACCAGATCTCAAGTCTATCTTGGAGAACACCGTAGCACCCTGAAGCTGGTCAAAGAGATCATCAATCCTCGGCAAAGGATACTTGTTCTTAATAGTAACCTTATTCAGCTGCCGGTATCAATACACATCCTCATCGAGCCATCTTTCTTCTTGACAAACAACACTGGAGCACCCCAAGGAGAAACACTAGGCCTAATGAAACCTTTACCCAACAAATCCTGCAACTGCTCCTTCAAATCCTTCAACTCTGGCGGAGCCATACGATACAGGGGAGTAGAAATGGGCTGAGTGCCCTCAGCTACCTCAATGCAGAAATCAATATCCCTGTCAGGTGGCATACTCGGCAGGTCAGCAGGGAACACCTCTGGAAACTCACGAACTATGGGCACAGACTCCAGGGAAGGAACCTCGGCACTAGAATCACGAACATAGGAAAGATAGGCCAAACAACCCTTCTTGACCATGCGCCGAGCCTTCATATAAGAAATAACTCTACCAGAAGAATGACTAGGAGTCCCCTTCCACTCCAAACGAGGTACCCCTGGCAAGTCCAAGGTCACTATCGTGGCATGACAGCCCAGAATAGCATAATAGGGGGATAACCAATCCATCCCCAATATAACATCAAAGTCAACCATATCAAGAAGCAAAAGATCAACCTGAGTCTCCAGACCACCAATAACTACTAAGCAAGCACAGTAGACTCGATCTACCACTATAGAATCACCCACCGGTGTAGACACATGCACAACAATACTCAAGGAATCACGGGGCATGCTCAAATTAGGGGCAAAATATGAAGACACATAGGAGAAAGTAGAACCCGGATCAAATATCACCGAAGCCTCTCGGCTGCAAACTGAAACCGTACTTGTAATAACTGCGTCAGAAGCCTCAGCATCAGGACGGGCAGGAAAAGCATAGCACCGGGCTGAGCCCCTCCAATCTGAACAACTCTGGGTCGACTTGCTGCGACCTTACCCCTGCCCCTCGTGGCCTGTGCTCCAACTCTATGAGTCTGACCTCCACCTCTGGCACCACGACCACCACCCCTAGCTTGCTGAGGGGGTGGGGTGTGCCTGACACTGGAACCATGGCACGAGAACCCTGATACTGGGGACCACTAGAAGCTCAAGGGCAATACCTGGCAACGTGCCCCGAAACACCACAAGAATAACACAGCCTCTGCCGATATAGCTAGGGACTCTGGAACTGCCCAGGACGACCCTGATAACCACCTTGGTAACTCTGAAGCGGCGGTGCATTGATAGGTTCTGGTGGTGCACTAATAGGAGCTGGCGGTGCAAAGTGAGATACCTGAAGTGCTGACTGAAAAGGTCGGGGTGACTGACCTCTGCCGAAAGAATCCCTGCCTCCAGATGAGGCTCCACTGAATCTACCAAAGTGACGGGGCCTCTTGTCAGCCCCTGACCACCACTCTGTGATGAAATCATCTCAATCCTTCTAGCCACATCGGCCGCATCCTGGAAGGAAATATCAGTACCTGAATCCCTAGCCATCTGAAGTATGATAGGCTGGGCCAAACCCTCAACGAATCTCCGAACCCTCTCCCGATCAATGGGAAGTATCATCAATGCATGCTTGGCTAAGGTGATAAACCTGGTCTGGTACTGAGTTACTGACATAGAACCCTGCTGGAGACGCTCAAACGGTCTTCGAAGATCCTCTCTCTGAGTAATGGGAAGGAACTTCCCCAAGAATACCTCTGATAACTGAGTCCAAATCAAAGGTGCAGACCCAGTTGTTCTGGTCAGGCAATAATCTCTCCACCAAGTCTTGGCTGCGCCAGATAACCGAAAGGTAGCAAAGTCAACTTCATTGGACTCTACCATGCCCATGTTCCGAAGAACCTCATGGTAGCTGTACAAATAATCCTGAGGATCCTCTGATGGTGCACTAGTAAAAGTAGTAGTGAATAACCTGGTGAACCGATCTAGTCTCCATAGAGCATCCGCTGACATAGCTGCACCCTCGGCTGCCGGTGCCACAATACCTGGCTGAGCTACTCCAGCTGTCTGAGGTGCTGGAGTCTGAAACTGAGTGGAAACCTACTCTGGGGTATGAATAACAGGAGTCTGGGTCCCTCCCCCAGCCTGAGATCCAGCTGGTGCAGTAGGAAGAAAACCGGCCTGAGGCACACTCTCCATGAGTCCCACTAAGCGGACTAAAGCGTCCTGAAGCACCGGGGTAGCTATGAACCCCTCTGGGACCTGAGCTGGTCCAACTAGGACTGTCTAAGCAGGAACCTCACCGGCATAATCTACCTGTGGGTCCTCAACTGGAGTCGCTGCTCTAGCTTTGCCTCGGCCTCTCGTAGGAGCTGCAATAAGAGGATCATGTTGCTGATCGGTCGATGAAGAAGCACACGTTCTCTCCATCTGCGAGAGAGTAATTAGAGACTCAATTAGTATTTAGAATTCAACTGGCACGACAGAGATGAAGAAATGTGGAGTTTTACTAACTTTGCAGCCTCTGGGGGATAAGTGCAGACGTCTCTGTACCGATCCCTCAGGCCCTACCAAGTTTGTCCGTGAGTTGTGGGACCTAAGCAACCTAGAGCTCTGATACCAACTTGTCACGACCCGAAAATCCACCTACATGCCGTGACAGCATCTAACGTTGAACCCGCTAGACAAGCCAACGTTTACAATTAAACTAACATGATAACCCAGAACTAACAGAATTAACTAGAATCAGTTTATAATTTTGAACAACGAAAATAGACAAATTTCAAAGCTAAGTGAAGAGAAAGAAATCCAATACATCGCATAAGCCCCAAAATCGGGAGTCACAAACTCACGAGCTTTCTATAGGAGTGCTATATACAAAGTCTGAACGAAAAGTACATAATCCGTCTCAGAAATACTAGAAGAAACACAAGACAGAGTAAGGATCTAGGGATAGAAGAGATGCCAAGGCCCACGAACGTCAGCGGTCTACCTTGAAATCTCTGAGGTGGACTGAAGGGTACTCTCTCAACGATGTCCACTAGGTCCGGTTGCGAAATCTGCACAACATTAAGAAGTGCAGTGTAGCATCAGTACAACCGACCCCATGTACTGAGTAAGTGCCGAGCCTAACCTCGGCCGAAGTAGTGACAAGGCTAGACTTGACAACAACCGATAACCTGTCCTATTCTACAACACATAACATGGAAAAGAACAAGAAATAGCAGATAAGCATGGGATACGGGAGCAGATAATGGGATAACAGGTGAGATAAAACAGTCAATTAAGCATATAGAGGTAACCAAGAAAAGCAATTTAACAAAGATGCTAATGAAACCAGTATAAATGCCAGAAATGCAGATAACAACACGGCATCACCCTTCGTGCTTTTACTCTTTTCCTCACAATGAGATGTACAATATAAAAAAGATGTGAATCATGGCACAACATCACCCTTCATGATTTACACTCTTCCTCACCATAACAATGACAATTATCAAAATGGCAAGTGATGCAGCATAGTGGAAACACAAGTCATAATCACCTGTCAAGTGGAATACTATCAGTCAATATCATAACAATTGCCCGGCAAGGGTCTCAGCTATAACCACTCTTTTCAGGTATATCCTTTACAATTGGGCTCTCAATCAAACCATTCACATCACAAGTTTATCAACAAGGATTTTCAACAACAATCATCTTCCAAGTAGAGACAATTTCACAATATAAGGAATATTGAAGTAATAACAAAAATTTCATAAAAATAGACTCACGGGCATGCTTGACACACAATTCATAGGTACTCGTCACCTAACCTATGCATTGAACATGATAAACACATAGCACATAGCACACAATACATATTCCCTCACCAAAGCTAGGCAAGACACTTACCTCGGGTCCAAGAATAGCAATTCAAGCTTCTAATACCGCCTTTCCTTTTGAATGCAACTCCGAAACGACAATATCTAGACATAATTAACTTATTAACATCAATAATGACTCATTAATACAATCTCATAGCCTAAATATACAATTCCTAGCATTCTTCAAAAAATACCAAAATTCGACCCCGGGCCCGCTTGGTCCAAACAAGAGGCTCGGACCAAAACCCGATTACCCATACCCCCACGAGTTCAAATATATAATTTGTTTTGAAATCCGACCCCAAATTAAGGTTGAATTACCCAAAATCCCATAAACCCTAACTCTACCCAAAACCCCTAAGTTCTACTTTGATTTTAGGATTTTAGGCCTAGATTCTAGTGGTTGTTGAAGAAAGATGGAAGAAAATAGAGTTGGAATAACTTACCTATGGAGCTATGGTGATGGAAATCTTCAAAATCGCCTAAGGGGAAGTGGGGAAGAACAGGTTTGAGAAGAAGTGGGTTAAATACCGTAATGTTTCTGTTTTTGACATTTAAAAATCACTAGGCAAAAATCACCTTCGCGTTCGCGGGCCCCTGGCCGCGTTCGCGAAGGATTAGCTGCTGGGACCTACGCGTTCGCGGAGCCAGGGCCGCGTTCGCGAAGGTCTGACTTCCTAGGCCTCCGCGTTCGCGAGCCTATGCCCGCGTTCGCGAAGAACAAAACTACCCTGCCTCCCGACCTCACCCTAAGCCTACGCGTTTGCACCCCTAGGGACGCGTTCGCGTTGAAGCACTGCCCAGTGCTCCGCGTTCGCGTCTCCCTCTACGCGTTCGCGTAAAGTAAAACCCAGACCACCATAATTTACCCTTTGCGTTCGCGAGCCCTTGGCCGCGTTCGCGAAGGGTATAACACCAGACACCTGCAAATCATTAAAAACACCAGATTTGTTCCACTTTGCACACTCCGTTAACTACCCAAAACTTACCCGAGCCCTCGGGTCTCAAAACCAAAAACACACACGACTCCCAAATCATCCTACGGACTTATTTATGCATTTAAATCACCAAAATATCATCAAAATCAATGAATTAAACCTCAAAACTCATAGAATTTTCTTAAAACTTCATAAGGTTCAATTATTCCGATTTTGATCTGAAACACGTCATTTCAAGTCTGGTTTAAACCAAAATTCACAGATAGCTCACATAACATATATTAAACCTGTTCCGACTCTAGAACCATAATACGGGACCGGTAACACGGTTTTCACATGAATATTCATTTTCAAAAACCTTTATATTTTTCAGAAATTTTTTTTAAAAAAAATTATTTCTCGGGCTTGGGACCTCGGAATTCGATTCCAGGCATACGCCCAAGTCCCATATTTTCCTACGGACCCTCTGGGACTGTCAAATTACGGGTCCGGGTCCGTTTACCAAAAATATTTACCAAAGTCAACTTTAATCAATTAATTATTAGAAATTTCATTTTTCATCAAGTTTTCACATAAAAGCTTCCCGGCTACCCGCCCGGGCTATGCACACATATCGAGGTGAGATTAACGGAGGCTTTCGAGGCCTCGGAATACATATTTAGCAAAATTATCATAGGATGACCTTTTGGGTCATCATAATTACTTTCAGTTTTTTCCATCTACTTTGAATGTTCCGATTTCAGAAGGATTCTTGTGAAGTATGAGTAGAAACATGAGAAAATCCATCTTGTAATGTTGTACACATAGCCATCTCAAGTTGTTGCGCAACTTTAGCCAGATCTGAAGATTTGACCTTATAACCCAAAATAGCTAAAAGCTCATCCATTCCAGCATCTGGTTGTTCTTCTTCAAAAATCTTGGATTTACTAAATGAAGAGCCATAAAATGACCCTTTGGGTCATCACAATTTCTATTATATAGAAGAGAGAAGAGGAGGTTGACTAAGGGCATAATTGTCATTTCAAATATATAAGTGCATTGTTTGCTTGTACACTATACTCAAAAGTTTTGTGGACCCCACTTTCCTTTCAACCTTCATTAGCTTCATTAAATGCATATACTTGAGTGTTATTATTATTTTTTCAACAAGTACTTTCAACTAGAAAAATTATCTTTTTGATAATTTTATAATTCAAATGTTGACCTGATTAAAAATACTAAGGTCACATACATTTATATATGACAATTTTTTTTATCTCCTAAAGAAATATTATTTCATTTAATTTACTTATTAACTATTCCGGGTAAAGAAGATTTCATTAAAAAAGAATTAGTGATAATGTATGTTGATTTACATTCAAATGTTATTATATCATTATAAATTGATATCATCTTATACAAAGTTCTCATTAAATTGCAATTTCAATTGGAATACTTTATAGACTTCAGAAAAAATATTTAAGAATAAAATATAGTTCAAGCCCCCCTTTTTATTATAGAATATTAAAAATTTATTCAGATTGTATAATAAGTATCTTCTCTCTAAAATATGAGTTGAGAATATCTGAAGTAAAGATTAAGACAATTAATTTGTGGAATGTTTTTCATTTAGAAACCATTATATATTAGGAAGTATGAGAAGTATCGTCATACAGGAGTTAGTTGAGCACATACTCTATTCAATAAGAATCAACATTATATAAATTTCAAAATACATAAATATACAATTAATTATTTTTTAAAAATCTCAAAATATACTACTATTGTGATGAAAATTGCATTATTCCCTAAATAGCATCTCAATCATATCAAATTAAACTAGAAAAAACTGCAATATTTCAATTTAAGGTTAATTTGATTAGTATTTAGCGTGATCGAGAGATTAATTTATTTTGAATATTATGTCATTCAACTAGAACAAAATACAAATTTTTTTGTTAAAATTCCTAATAAGTAAAATCACGATTATTATTTCAAGGGAACAAAAAATACCTTTTCATCAACTATTTGGCAATATTATTAATATATTTTATTATTCAAATTTTGATTAGTATAAAAAGAAAAAATTAATACATTAACACAACTGAAAATACTAAAAGAATAAAACTATATATCATTCAATTTAAACAATCAGAAAAATACATGACGACTTATTATTCAGCTGACTTTTTAATTATTATTTTATAGAAGTAATTTAAGGTTTAGGGGTGCAAAAAAATTTTAAAATAAAAAAGAGTACGCCAATATGTAGAAATAATTTAAGGTCTACTTGAATTATTATCTAATTACTGTATAGTAAAACATTGAACTTCGACAAGTATTTCAAAGTAATTGGTATAGTAATATGATTTTAGAAAAATTAAAATGCACATAATGCAAAAGATAAATAACAATACATGTAATCGTGGTTCTATACGTTATTACACAAAAGCCTATTCTCTTCCTTCTTTCACTAAAGGCATAGAAAGTGTGTAATTAGCAATAGACCTAGAAGTATTAAAATAAAGAAAACAAGACGAAGAAGAAAAAGCAATAATTGGGCTCGTGCATCGCACAGGTACATTTTCTAGTACTATTATATAAAACAAACGCATAAAGAAAAAATCAAAATGATTACATAATACACATCCATAAAGGAAAATTTTAAAAACTGTACTATTCTACTATTACTAGAAAAATCAAATAGTGTACCAATTAAATGTAGCTAATACAACCAAAAAATGTTCCAACTAACATATAGTATCAAGCTATACAATTGAACGCAAAGACTTTAAAAAAGATTTTCTTAATTCAATTATTAAACTAAAATAATATCAGTTGTCAATAAAAATTTCAAAAAATTCTAAAAGGACCTAATCGTAAGAGTATACCATTACATTATATAGTATACTATAATAGTATATCATTGTAACGAGCTGTATACCAAAATAGTATATAGTATATCAATTTGGTATACAATACAAATTATTCTTCGCTAGTTCAACACAATAAATTATACACTATTGAATTAACCAAAATGGTATGCCATATGTTATATTGGTATATAGAGGATTGGTTCATTCATTCAAAAAAAATAAAAATGGTAGTATACTATTGTAGGTAATTATATACTCTTATATTAATTATTGTATATCAATACTGTATACGATATATCATTTTGGTATACAGTACAAATCTATCTTCTTTGATAGTTCATGTGATGACCCAAAAGGTCATCCTGTGTAAATTTGGCTAAAACTGTATTTCGAGGCCCCGAAAGCCTCCGTTAATCTCACTCCGATGTGTGTGCGCAGCCCGGGCACGTAGCCGGGAAGCCTTTAGGTGGAAATGTGTTAAGCAGTTGAAGTTATGATAATTAATTGAATAAAGTTGACTTTGGTCAACATTTTTGGTAAACGGACCCGGACCCGTGATTTGACGGTCCCGGAGGGTCCGTAGGAGAATATGGGACTTGGGCGTATGCCCGGAATCGAAGGCTCAATTCGTTTCTTGTCATTACACTCCAAAAACCGAGGGGACTATCTGCATACGGTTGAAATCGGGAAGTAATTTCAAGCCCTTACCCAATCTATGGTTATAAAATTCGTTAGGTGGCGACTCTTGAAATTCCTTATATCTCTTATCCCAAAAGGAAACGAGTTGTCCCAATAATGTCAAAACCCTTGACTGATCCGAAAGGAGAGGAAAAAGGGGGCGCGACAATGTACAGCATAATTCTTCTCATGAGTATTCAACTTGGACGAGGCGTAGGCAATCACCCTACCCTCCTGCATCAAAGCACAACCAATGCCTATCCTCGAGGCATCACAATACACGGTATAAGAACCTGAAGTTGATGGCAATACCAACACTGGAGCTGAGGTCAGTGCAGTCTTGAACTTCTGAAAGCTCTCCTCACACTCATCTGACCACCTGAACGGAGCACCCTTCTGGGTCAATTTGGTCATGAGCGAAGCAATAGAAGAAAACCCCTCCACAAAGCGGCGGTAATATCCCGCCAAACCTAGGAAACTCCTAATCTCTATAGTTGATGACGGCCTGGGCCAACTCTGCACCGCTTCTATCTTCTTCGGATCAACCTGAATACCCTCACAGGACACCACATGCCCCAAGAAAGCTACTGAGCCAAGACAAAACTCACACTTGGAGAACTTTGCATAAAGCTTCTCCTCCCTCAATCTCTGTAAGACAACTATCAAATGTTGAGCATGCTCCTCCTGGCTGCGAGAATATATCAGGATGTCATCAATGAACACAATAACAAAGGAATCCAAATACGGCTGAAACACGACGTTCATCAAATGCATGAACACTGCTGGGACATTGGTCACTCCAAAAGACATCACCATAAACTTGTAATGACCATAACGAGTCCTGAAAGATGTCTTGGGAATATCAGAATCCCGAATCTTTAGCTGATGATACCCAGATCTCAAGTCAATCTTAGATAACACTCTGGCCCCCTGAAGCTGGTCAAACAAATCATCAATACAAGGAAAATGATACTTATTCTTGACTGTAACCTTGTTCAACTATCTTTAATCAATAAACATACGCATACAACCATCCTTCTTCTTTACAAACAACACTGGTGCACCCCAAGGTGACACACTAGGCCGAATGAACCCCTTCTCTAAGAGTTCCTGAAGCTGCTCTTTCAATTCCTTCAACTCCACTGGTGCCATTCGATAAGGTGGAATAGAAGTAGGATAAGTGACTGTTGATACCCAATTTTTCCTATTATTTTCAAACTTATATACGCTTTCGAATCACGCTTTGTAATAATGAGTATTTTTTCATATTTTTATCAAATTATTTTCATGTTTTTTCGATGTTTTATATTTAAATAATTGTTCTTAAATTATGTTATAAATAATTTTAAAATGTTTCCAGCTTGGTATGTCATTTTCAATCGTTTTTTATCCGTTAGGATTCAATTATTTCATAAATTAGCCTATTGGGTATCATTTAATTTCAATTATAGTGATTTTGCAGTCATAGCCCAATTATATATTGTATGCTATTTAAATTCTGAAATTATTGATTTTTATATATTTGTTATTATTTAATTACCTTAATTTTATTTAATTAACCTCAATTTCATATTTTATATAATTATTAGTTATTTTATGAATTTTACTTATTTTAAGGGTATTTAACTAATAGCCATTTTTATTTTCAATTATAACCCCAAATTAAACCCAGTTTACCCAAGACCCAAACCAAATCCGCCCAGCCCAGATCCTAATACATACCCGTCCAAACCCCTAATTAAATCTGAGCCATTAATAAATTAGATCAACGGCCCAGATTAAATTTTCCATACTTAACTATCACCTACCCCCTTCCCCCCATCTCATTTTCGAGACTCTTCATCTCTCTCTATCTCTCATTCTCTCTCTACCTCTCTGTTACTCTCTAGAAGCCTCCTTGGCTTCTCCCCTCCGATGGGGTCTGTTCACCTTCTCCGACCGGTTTTCTCATCGGAGTCTATGGCTCTTCACTATCTCCTGGTCATCTACCCGCCTCTCAACCACTCAGTGACATCCTAGGCTCCTCATATGAACCTGGAGCGGTTCACTCACCTCCCTTTGGGTCTCTTGCCATTTTCCGGCCAAACCCCGGCCGTTTAAGTAAGTTTGCAGTCTCTCCGGCTAAATATATGTCGTTCATGAGGTTTGCCTTCTTTTCTGGGTTCCACGAAACCCTAGCCTTCTGTATTTCTAGGTTTCTTTTAAGATCCGTTTTACATTTTACAATATTATGAAGTTTCTCTATGGTTTTCTTTGGAAAATCTCGTTTTAACAATCTCAAAAGCTAGGGTTTCTATACCCTGTTCTCAAAACAGTATTCCCTTTTGATTTTAATCATCTATGCTATGTTTAAGCGATTATCTCATGATTTCTTGTTGTTATAATTGTTATTGCTGAAACCCTAGTGTTCTAGGTTGATCCTTATTGTTTGACTATGTGTACTCATATGTTCTTTATGACTTTCGCTTGATTCATTGTTATGACCTCTTCCTGTTGATTTCTATGAGTATATCTTCGTGTCAATCAGTGACTACTACTTAAATGTTTGAAAACTTCGACCTTTACCCTACTGGTTGTTTACTTGATGATTCTTTGCTGATCCTTTTATGTAAAAATCCCACGCTTATGATGTTTTCCTTAAATACATGGTCCTGTATATTCTTTCTGCAATTCTGTACCAACTTTTGAATTATTTCTATATCTATGTGGTGCTTTCCTTAATTACTTTGGATTACCTGTGATTACAATTGAATCCGAGATCCTTTCAGTTGATTTCAAAAGTAATACCCTAGTTTACTTTATACATATAAGGTTAGTTCAACTTTCCTTAATTATATACTATGTGTTTGGCTCTTATTATGTGCCATATGATTTCCTTGTCCCTAATTAAACAAAATCAGTCTTATAAGTTGATTTACTTTCCTTATTTAGCCCTGGCTGCACCGTTTGAACTTGACTTCTTAAAAGGAGTCTAGTAATTTAATTGATACTAATTGGTTGTATTTCCATAAATGTGCACCCTCTACCTGTGTGACTACTCGTCTTTCAAACTATATATACCCTACCTTCTCTCTTTACACACACACTCTTGACTGACACTTACACTGATCTCACACACAAAACACTGAGTACATTGCTCTGAACTTTCTATGTCTTTCATACACATCTCTTCTTGCTCTTTACATCTATTACTGACTACTCAGCCAGCTCAAAGCCAAGACTGAGTAATCTCTCATTCTACATACTAATGTCCTCTGCTGCTCTCTTATTCTGCATACTACTGTTGCTACTCTATCTCTTTGCATTTTGCTATTCCTTACTATTCGACTGGTATGTCTCTAAGTTAGTTTTATAGTATCTCTATACAATATGCTCCAGTTCTTGTTTATTTACTTACTATTCCTTTTGTGTTTTATCCTGTGGTTCTACTGTCTACCATGTAATTAGCTTAACCCCATCATATCTTTCCCTTTTGTTAAGTCTGAATATGTATCATGCTTCCATGTGTTTCCATGTAATTGTGTGTGCATACTACTATCCATCTCTTTCTCTTAGTCTGATATGCCTTCTATTCATTTTGTGACTCTGGCATAGGTTAATGTTTCTTACCTTGACTTGACTATTGTTATATGCTTTCATTCATGTCTAACTCCCTAGGTTATGAACTTGCCTCTATTAACACTTAAATATCATACAATCTTGCCTCTACTAATCTATGATGTTTTGTGACAATTGTGTGACAACTATATGACTACTATGTGATAACTATGAGAACTTGTAACTTGGATCTAATGCTGATATTAAAGTCATTTGTGCCCAACTCCCTATCCCTGTTTGTGTTTGTTCCTTTCCTGAACTCTTTACCTGCTGGTTGTGATTGTATTGCTTCTCTCCTTGATAAACCTTTCTTTTTCACAAGATCCTTTATTACCTTTTTCTAAGTTGTTTTTTTAAAGTAATGTTGTTTCAGACTACTCTTTTCAAACTCAAAAATTCTTTTTTTTTTTAAAACTCCAAGCACTTCCCACTACTCTTAGACTTTAGGTTCAGCTCCCTTCGTGTGAGCATTGCCTTGGGTGCCTTGAGTACTCATTGAACTTTGACACACAAGGTTGGCACTCTACGCTGCACTTACTCATCCTTGGCTAGGGTTCCTGGGTGTGAAGCACTGTCCAGGATCTTCTGAGGTCTTTAGAGACTATGACACACTTGGGTT
>MDKH01052458.1:0-23601 GCA_005239495.1 Nicotiana undulata | reverse complement strand
TCTTTTTCTCGCATGTCGTTAAAATCAGGACTAAAGTATGCATGCTCACCTTTCAAAATAAAACTAGGCAATGTGTACGACGCCTAGGAAAACCTTAGGCCTAACACTTATTAAAACCCAAATAAACCGTTATGTCCTGTTTGTATTAAAAAATGACCTGTAAAACTAATCAACCTTTTCTTGAGAACATCGTTGTGTGTCGTTATTTTCACTCTTGTTTGCCCAGCAATTAACAGATTTTCAAAACAAACTCTCCCTTTCACAAAGTCACTCTGTTTTGTTTGAATCATCGCTCTATCTTAAAATTATTGGTTGTCGAAGTTATGCACTCACTCTCCTTTACTAAAACTCCTTTAAACTACTAGTTCCTGCTATATTTTTGAATTACTGATTTCAAAGTAAGTCACTCCTGTTTGAAACTACTCAGTTTTACTTTCAAATCTTGTTTTACCTCTGGTTATTAGTTTTCTAAAGTTTATTCATCCGTTTATTTGAAACTCCATCAAAACTGTTGTGCATTTTTAATCTTGCTATTGCCTTTGAATTACTGGATTTTTCCAATCAAGTCTTCTTTAAACTGCTCTGTTTTAATCGACTTTTTGCCTTATTTTTTGAAAACCAAAGCTCCTAAGCCTATTGTTTTCAAACTTAAAACCTCTGTTTTTAAACTCTTTCATTGAGACTCCTTTATGTGCTTGAGTCGTGTTATTTACATATAAAACCTGTGGAGGGATGTGTGGGCCCCTATTTGCTTTTGTATGCTTCCTCTATATGTAGTCCTAACTGTTATTGTATGTCGCTTAGAGTTTATCCTTTAAACCTAGGGGGTCAGCCTAGTACTCGACTTGTAGTAATAGTAGTCCTAAACACCCTCCAAGACTGATAGGACGGGACAGGTAATGGCACGCAATAAGCATTCGTGACCAACACACACGTTTTAAAATAACCTTTACGGGGCGGGAAGGGTAGAATACGGATATGATGACCGGTGCACTAATACCACGTGTAGATGCCTCTTTGAGGAACTGACATACCGGGTATTGCATTGATGTGATCCGTATTACTTTAAACCTAGGACAAATCTTTTCAAATGTTTACTCTAATGTTTTCTCCAAAACCTTTAAAGATTTTCATACTTGTTTGAAATCCCCTCTTATATGAACGTTGCTTGCTACTTGTTCACCGTCAAAATTCACAAAATTTCTTGGCTGGGACCCACAGTTGTGGATCTTGAGGGGTGCCTAACACCTTCCCCTTAGGATAATTTCAAGCCCTTACCCAATCTCTGGTAATGCAAACTAGTTTATGAGCTATCAACTCTAGGTGCCCTAACGCACCATAAAAAATTGTTAGGTGGCGACTCTTCCTTAAACCCTTTTCCTTTAAGGAGTTGTCCAGAATGTCATAGAACCCGATCTCTCCGTACCTAACCCGTGCGATAGAAAAAAGGGGCGCGATAGTACTCATGCTGCACTTATGTACTTAATTGAACAGGTTCCGAGGCTGGTGCATCTGGTTATCAGACCGGATCGAGATAGTGACCGTAGCGGACTTGACTTCACGGTGAGTTGCTCCCTTTGGCGATTCCTAGCAGCACCATGGAGTTTCACTTACTTTTGTTTCCCGTCTATTCATGCAGACACCGAGATTGTATATATCATTATCTTTTGTACATTCAGTAGTATTCCCATGACACTCGTGACACTAGTTCCTGGCACACACATGTAGTATTTCTTTTGGGTTCTGGGTTGTATATTCCTATATATGCGTATCTTTTGGCCCACGCATCGTTACCACTTTATTACTGGTTATCATTTTTTTTTAATATCATGCCTAAATCTGTTTAAAATTGTAAGATATTGGAATATATAATCAATTGGAAAGGGGTAAAACTTAGTGAAATTGACGTTGGCTTGCCTAACCTCGTTGTTGGGCGCCATCACGACCTGGATTTGGATTCTGGGTCGTGACATAACAGATAAGCCAAGTATAAATACATGGAATCAGTCAAGTGACCGAACCAGGAACCTTAATAGAGGCACATTAGGGTAAAATTGAACGAAGGAGAAATCATGTGAATCAAAGCACAAACCAAAGTCATGTAGCAAGTAACACGGACAAGCTTAGAATCCAAACAAAATACCAAAAATTGAGGGTTTTAGCATAAACTAGTTAGGGTTGAGGCAAACTCAACGTAATCAGTCAAAAAACACATAACAATAGATGATTAAACACCTAAAGTCAGAAAACGTTTTGAGGAAAGAGATTTTCAGGAAACCCTAGTTTAGAAAAAAAAATGAAAAGCCACTCAAAAATCAGAAGGTTTTCATAAAAAATCAGGTGAAATAAGTTCAACCCATCTTAGATCTGTACAGATATGAGAAGTTCCAAGGACGAAATTAGGGTTTTGAAAAGTAAAACAAATATGAAGACATAGGCTTAGAAATCCATAGGTTTAAGGAGAAATAGGAAGAGCTTACTCAAAATCGAGCCAGAATGGCCTGAAACAGGCAAGACAGAACCAAAGTCGTAAGTGGACTGACCCTGGTCCCTTGAGGACCTTAGAGACGGCAGTACCCAGCATAGGAGAGCCATTAGAGGCTTGAGGGTGGTGAGAAACCACCATGAACGGCGGTAGATGAGTGACATCGATGGAGAGTTAGGGTTAGGATTAGAGAGCATTCGAGAGAGAAGGGGAATGGGTGACGGCGGGTGAGAGGGGGAAAAATGAGGGGTTTGGGATTCACCAAGGCTTGGGTCGGGTAGGTAAGGGTTTGGGCTTGGGTTTATTGGGTTGATTTGTAAAGGTATTTGGGCTAGTTAATTAGGCTGGAATTGAAATAAAATGGCTATTTGTAAATACCCCAAATAAATTAATTAAAATAATTTATAAAATAATTACTAATTATAAAAAATAAATTTAATGCATAGAAATGTTTTAAAAATGGTTATATAGTATTTAAAAATACAAAGGACTAACTTTTTGTAAAAATAACGCAAAAATTGTATGCATTTGCTATAATTGCAAAGTTATTGCAATTATAGCCAAAAGGTGCCAATTTGACTATTTATGGAATAATTTGGACTTAATAGGGCCATAAATAGTAAAGTAAATCAAGAAATATTTTTGAAATCATTTGTGATTCAATTTGGTAATTATTTATTATAGAAAAAATACTGGGCAAATTAATAAAAAATATAAAAATTGTGAAAAAATACCAATTGATGCTAATGCATGATTTTGGAAGACATATATGCATTTTTAAAACTATTTTGGGAAAAATTGGGTATCAACAGTGGTGCATATATAACGCCGTAACCTTTTTCCATATCCCATATATATATATATATATATATATATATAACGTCATCTGGTCATGGGTCAATGTACATGTATAAATGAATGCAATGCATGAGAAGTACGCCAATAAAATCTCTTGGAACGTCATAAGACCATTATGCCTTTGATTAATATCATGAAATAAACTTCATCAACTTACGTATTTTCTGAGACCCATGAACAAATGATAGAATAGCAAGGTACATAGGGAAATCAAGAACGTAGGTACCTCTAGTATTTCTATGAATAGAGTTACTTATGAAAAAGTTGTGCATTTGCTCGTTTGTTTGTATCGTATGGATCATGACAAAAGGAAATAAGGGATAGCCTTAACATACCTGAGCCGATTCTCTTGACAATCTCTCTAACACACGTCAATTTCGATAAAACACGTAACAACGAGATCGAAGTAGGGAAATATTCGTATGATATTCTTGAGAAAGATTGTAACGTGCTCTCTTAGATTTGCATATCTCGTTGCTATTATGCGATTATTTCATATAAATGTCTTGTTGAAGCTCCATTCGTTACATAGTAGTTGTAAGCATCTCCATCTTTGTGATTTAGAAAAGTCTTTTATATTAGTGGGTGTGGGACCCACTTTGTTGCTTAGTCTTGTCCAAAGACCCCTTAAATATTCCACCTAATTACATGAAATAAGAGTCTTAATTTTTGCTTTGATGAATACTCCATTTTGCTATCACGTTGGTTAATGCTTATCCACCCCAATAATTATCCACCAATCTCTTGATTAACTTGTTAATTTTCTACTAACCAATTACGCATATAATTAAGTATTATATCAAATTAGTTAAGATATACTCACTTTTAACACACTTTATACACCTTACTATCATGGTCATGTTGTATTTTGTTTGACACTAGTCCATAAATACGGGTATTATAGCTTGGACCGTATTTTATCTCAAAGTGTCAAACTTCACTGAAACTCATTTTCTTCGATTTTCTTACCCTTTCACCTTCACGAATTTACTTATCACTTACTTGAAATAGCATAATACTTATAATCTCAAAATAATCTCATTCCCGAGCTTACGTCGATTAACTTACGACGAAACTTTATCGTACGAAAATGCGGGTCGTAATATCTCATTTCTGAGCTTTCATTAATTTAATTATGGCGTACTTTCATATACGAAAACATGGGGTGGAACAATTGAGGATCCATTGGCTATCTTGGACAGATAGGTTCGAAAGTTGAGATCAAAGAATATTGCTTCAGTAAAGGTTCAATGGAGGGGTCATCCGGTCGAGGAGGCAACCTGGGAGACCGAGCACGGCATGCGGAGTCGCTATCCTCACCTTTTCACCACTTCAGGTATGTCCTTATGCACATTCGGGAACAAACGTTTGTTTTAAAAAGGGGGGAATTCGACGACCCGACCTTTCATTTGTGTAATTGCGTCTTGTTTCCCCTTTTGATGCTTCACACTTGTGTGTTTATATTTTTATGAATTACGGGGTTGATTAGTTTCTTTCCTGGTTGATTTCGGGTTGATTCGGACTTTTGATTCTTGACTTAAAAGCTTAAATAAGAAATGTTGAACAAACTTTAACTTTTGTGAAAATGACCCCGGAACAGTGTTTTAATGGATTCGATAGCTTTGTATCGTGATTTTAGACTTGAGTACGGAATTGAACTCGGAAGTCTGTAGATTGCTTTGTGTTGTTTTGCCGAAATTTGGCAATTTGAAGTTGAAAAGTTTGACCGTAGGTTGACTGTTAGCTATCGATCCCAAAATTTGATTTTGGGGCTTGGAATAGGTTTGTTATGCTATTTAGAACTTGTCTGCAACATTTGGTTGCATTTGGAATTGAGTAGATGAGATTCAGACATTTATTTAAATTCATGCATTTTAGTCTTCGATTCATAGTTTTAGATGTTATTTTTGTGTTTTCATCGCGCGAGCGAGTTCCTATGATGTTTTTAGACTTCTATGGATGTTCTATTTGGAGCTCCAAGGGCTCGAGTGAGTTTCAGACATGCATCAGAGTGTTTTGGACTGCAAATCAAAAATCTGGTATGCATCAACACCTGATGTCGCATTTGCGAACACCAGGGTCACAGTTGTGACCTTAGTAGGGGATCACAGCTATCACAATTGCGCTGCATGGGTCGCAATTGCGAATGTGACTTGGGTTGGGCTAGGTTTGCATTTGCGACAGGTTTGTCGCTTTTGCGAGAAATTCTCCAAGCCTGTCACTGCCGTAATTGCGAGCTTTTCTTCACAACTGCAAACTCGTGTCGCAATTGCGACATGTGCAACTAGACATAAAGTTGGAAAAGTCGGGATTTCATCTCATTTCTCACATTTTAGAATCGTAGACTTTGTAGGAGGCAATTTGGAGAGGGTATTTTCTTATATAAACTTTGGATATGTGATTCTTATCTATTTTTCAGCTATATTCCATCAACATACTTCAGATTTTAACATCAAAATCATGTGAATCAAAGTGAAAATTTGTGAAACCTTGTCAAGTTTTTGAAAAATAAGAATTTGAGTTTTGATAGTCGATTTGGACTCAGATTTTGAAACTGATCACATATATGAACTCGTGGGTTTATGGGTAGTCGGAATCTACCCTTGGACTCGGATATTAACTGGGCGGGCCCTGGGTTGATGTCACGACCCGGATTTCCCACCGCCCGGACCGTGATGGAGTCTAACATCGCACTCGCTAGGAAAGCCACCATTATAGTTCCATTTACCTTTTTCCGTTACTTTTATTTTATTTCAAAATTTAATAAGCTAACTCAACGAAATAAAAGCGGAAGTACATAGGTTAACGATTATCCTGGCAATATTAATAAAACTGAAAACTATTACCACCCAGAAACTGGTGTCACAACTCACGAACATTCTATGAATAACTATAAGTATGAGTCGGAAAGAAAAGTACATCTGTCTAGAAGAGAAATAAAACAGAAATGTAAAGTGTGGGAGGGGACGCCAGGGCCTGCGGACGCCTGCAGGACTACCTTGGGTCTCCTGGACGATATCTGCAACCGACCTCTAGATCAGCCACAATCAGCTCCAAAATCTTCACAGAAGTGCAGAGTGTAGCATCAGTACAACCGACCCCATGTACTAGTAAGTGCCGAGCCTAACCTCGACGAGGTAGTGACGAGGCTACGACGGGGCATTTATAATATAACCTGTATTCAGTTTATAATAAAGAAAAAAGGAAATGCGAAATAAAATAGAACAGTAACTTGCAGTAATAAGATACGGAATCTAGTTATCTTGCTAGTACTCAGCTATAACCAATCCTTAAGGAAGTTTAATGCTACAGAATGAATTCACAGTAGAAGCAGTATAAATAAACAACCAAATGATGCGGTGTGCATCCCGGTCCCACCATATAATAAGTAACAATATGAAAATTACCCTTATTCCTCCTGTTGCGGCGTGCAACCCGATCCCAACTGTCCACCATTATTACTGCTTGTTGCGGCATGCAACCCGATCCCACCATAATCATCAATCACACGATAAGAACAGGTATTTCACAGACTAGATCAACACCTTTTTCAACATCTATGCCTCAAACCAACGCAAACAGGAAACATAAACACTTAGGATGCTTCACCAATAAATACTACACAGCGAACCCAACCAATGTGTACCGTGAAACACAAATAATTTAACGTAGACTAATAAGGTGATACCATGAACTATGGAACAATTAATGTCTTCAACAATAAAAATAATATCTAACAAGAAGCAATTTAACATGGAAACACTAATAAGCACGTATCAATTAAGATAGGAAAAACAATATATATATATATATATATATATATATATATATATATATATATATATATATATATATATATATTAGGAACGGGGAAGGGAACATGCTAAACAAATAATTTGGCGGTGCATAGGTACTCGTCACCTCACCTATACGCTACACACATTGATTTTCATATAGAAAATAAGTCGGGGTCCTAATCCCACAAGTCGAAGTTAGACCAAACACTTACCTCAATCCGACGGCCAACTCAACGCTCAATTATCGCCTTTCCTCTATTTTCCACTCCAAACCACTCGTATCTAGTCAATATCAACTTAATAACATCAATTATCGCTAAATAAACCAATTCCAATAGATGATTATAAGTTTCCCAGCAATTTTCCCAAAAAGTCAAAAATCGACCCCGGGCCAGCTTGGTCAAAACCCAAAATTCGAATCAAAACCTGATTACCCATTCACCCACCCAGCCCGGATATACAATTAGTTTTGGAATCTGACCTCAATTTGAGGTCTAAATCCCAAAAGTTCGAAATCCCTAAGTTCTACCCCAAAACCCCTAATTCCACTATGAAAATCAAAGATTCTAGGTTGAAATCCTGATAAAAAAAGTGAAAGATTGAAAGAATTAAGCTAAGAATCACATATTTAGGGAAGAACTTGCTCTTGAAAAATCGCCTAAAGGGTTTGGGGTGTTTTGAAAAGTTGAAAAATGGGAAAAATCCCGTCTAAGTACCCAAGTTATCAGCTACAGATGTCATATTTGCGACCCAGCGAAGCTCGCAATTGCGATGAAACTATCGCTTATGCGAAGCTTTCACAACTCATGTTGCCTTCGCAAATGCGAGGAAAGAGTCGCATTTGAGACAACTGGTTCCTTGCAAATGCTAGTGGAAGTTCGCATTTGCCAACATGCCCTTCCCTAGACCCCATCGCAATTGTGAATAAAATCTCGAAATTGCGAGAACATGCTGGCCCAGACCTTCTTCGCAATTGCGATAAATACCTCACAATTACCAAACCTGCTTTGTTCGCATTTTAGAAGCCTGATCTCGCAATTACTAGATCAAAGGCATGCTACAGACATTAGAACACCACCAATTTTCTAAGTTCTAAAATCACTCCGTAGCCTATCCGAAACTCACCCGAGCCCTTGGGGCTCCAAACCAAATATGCACGCAAGTCTAAAATCATCATACGAACTTGCTCGTGCGATCAAATCACAAAAGTAACACCTAAAACTACGGATTTATCACCAAAACTCATGAAATTTTCAAGATAGTTTTAAAACTTCTATTTTCTCAACCAAGGTCTGAATAACGTCAAATCAACTCGAATTTCCACCAATTCACAAATATGACTTTAATATTATAATAAACATGTACCAGGCTCTAGAACCAAAATGCGGGCCCTATACGAATGAGATTAAGCATAATTGTATTTCTTTAAATCCTTTGACTTTCAGTCTAACAATTTTCATCAAAAATTCATTTCTTGGGATTGGGACCTCGGAATTCGATTATGGGCATACGCCCAAGTCCCATATTTCATTACGGACCCACCAGGACCATTGGAACACGAGTACTGGTCCGTTTACTTAAAACGTTGACAAAAGTCAACTAAAACTCATTTTAAATTTCAAAAATTATGATTTCCTCTATTTTTCACATAAATGATTTTCGGAATTACGCCCGGACTGCGCACACATATCGATCAGGATAATTATAAGATTCTTAAGGCTAATAAGCGTGGAATAAGTTCTAAAACACAAGATGACCCCTTGGGTCATCACAATCTCCACCTCAAAAACAACTGTTCGTCCTCGAACGGACATAAAAAAGTACATGAACTGGCGAACAAGTGTGGATATCTACTCCGCATGTCCGGCTCGGACTCCTAAGTAGCTGCCTCAACAGGCTGACCCTTCCACTACACTCGAATGGAAGGGTAACTCTTTGATCTCACCTGACGAACCTACCAGTCTAGAATGGCTACCGGCTCCTCCTCATAAGTCAAATCCTAATCTAACATGCGGAACGGGTTATCATGATATTTCCGAAGCATGGACACATGAAATACTGGATGAACTGAGGATAATCCTGGAGGCAACACAAGTCTATAAGCCACTTACCCCCACTCTCTCGAGAATCTTGAATGGCCCAATATACCTAGGGCTCAACTTTCCCTTCTTCCCAAACCTCATGACACCTTTCATGGGTGATACCCGAAGCAATACTCTCTCCCCGACCATGAATTCCAAATCACAAACCTTACGGTTGGCATAACTCTTTTTCCTGAACTAAGTTGTACGAAAACGATACTGAATAATTTTGACCTTGTCCAACCCCTCATGTACTAAATCTGTACTAAGAAACCGAGCCTCCCCCGGCTCAAACCACCCAAGTGGCGATCTACACCGTCTACCATATAATGCCTCATAAGGAGCCAACCGAATGCTCGACTGGTAGCTATTATTTTAGGCGAACTTCGCTAACGGCAAGAAATGGTCCCAAGAACTGGTCAATGACACAAGCGCGGAGCATATCCTCCAAGATCTTAAGAGTACGCTCGGACATTCCGCCCGTCTGAGGATGAAATTCTGTGCTCAACTCGACCCCCGTACCCAACTCACATTGTACTGCCCTCCAGAAATGCAAGGTAAACTGTGTACCTCGATCAGAAATGATAGCCGCAGGCACACCGTGAAGACAGACGATCTCCCGAATATAAATCTCTGCTAACCTCTCTGAGGAATAGGTAACTGCCATAGGAATGAAGTGCGCTGACTTAGTCATCCTATCCACAATAACCCACACAACGTCGAACTTCCTCTGAGTCTATGGGAGTCTAACAATAAAGTCTATAGTGATACGCTCCCACTTCCACTCAGGAATCTTCATCTGCTGAAGCGAACAACCGGGTCTCTGGTGCTCATACTTCACATGCTGACAATTCAGGCATCGAGCTACATAAGCCACTATATCCTTCTTCATCCTCCTCCATGAATAATCTTGCGTATATCTTGGTACATCTTGGCAGCGCCCGGGTGAATAGAATATTGAGAACTGTGAGCCTCCTCAAGGATCAACTCACGAAGCCCATCCACATTAGGCACACATATACGACATTGCATCCTCAAAACAGCATCATCCCAAACTATAATTTGCTTGGCACCACCGTGCCAAACTGTATCCCTAAGGACCATTAAGTGAGGGTCATCATACTGCCGATCTCTGATACGCTCAAACAAGGAAGACCGAGCGACTATACAAGCCAGAACACGATGGGGCTCTGAAATATCCAACATCACAAACTGATTGGCCAAAGTCTGAATATGTGAAGCTAGCAGTCTCTCACCGACCGAAATGAAAGTAAGGCTGCCCATATTCACTGCCTTCCTACTCAATGCATCGGCCACCACATTGGCATTTCCGAATGATACAATATCGTGACATCATAGTCTTTCAATAGCTCTAACCATCTCCTCTGCCTCAAGTTGAGATCCTTTTGCTTGAACAAATACTGAAGGATGCGATGATCCGTGAAATCCTCACACGACACGCCATAAAGATAGTGCCTCCAAATCTTCAACACGTGAACAATGGATGTCAACTCTATGTCATGGACATGGTAATTCTTCTCATGAACCTTCAACTGCCGAGACGCATATGCAATCGCTCTGCCCTCCTGAATCAATACTGTTCCGAGCCCAACACGGGAGGCATCACAATATACCGTGTAAGATCAACTCTCACTCGAGAAAGCGGCCCCCTTTCTGCCTTTCTTGCTTGATTCGTCTTTCATCTCAGTGTCTTATCTTGAACCTGATGGTAGTACTAATATCGGTACTGTAGTCAAAGCTGTCTTGAGCTTCTGAAAGCTCGCCTCACACTCGTTCGACCATCTGAACGGGGCACCCTTCTAGGTCAACCTGGTCATTGGGGCTACTATAGATGAAAACCCATCCACAAACCGACAATAATAACCCGCCAAACCCAAGAAGCTCCTGATCTCCGTGGATGAAGTGGGTCTAGACCAGTTATTGACTACCTCAATCTTCTTTGGATCCACCTAAATACCCTCTACTTTACGACGTGACCCAAGAAAGCAACTGAATCCAACCAAAACTCGCACTTCGAAAATTTTGCATATAACTGAATGTCCCTCAAAGTCTGGAGCACTATCCTAAGGTGCTTCTCATGATCCTCCCAACTGTGGGAGTATATCAAAATGTTATCAATAAACATAATCACAAATAAATCTAGGTAAGGCTTGAACACTCGGTTCATCAAGTCCATAAACGCAGCTAGGGCATTAGTCAACCCAAAAGACATCACCAAAAACTCATAGTGCCCATACCGAGTTCGAAAAGCTATCTTAGGGACATCAGACGCCCTAATCCTCAACTAATGGTAGCCCGATATCAAGTTAATCTTTGAAAATACCTTGGCACCCTGAAGCTGATCAAACAAATCATCAATCCTCGGCAACAGATGCTTGTTCTTGATTGTGACCTTGTTCAATTGCCTATAATATGTACACATCCTCATTGACCCATCCTTCTTCTTCAAAAATAACACCGGTGCACCCTAGGGCGAGACAGTAGGTCTTATAAAGCCTTTATCAAGTAAATCTTGTAACTGTTCCTTCACCTCTTTCAACTTTGGTGGGGCCATCCGGTATGCGGAATAGAAATGGGCTGGGTGCCCGGAGCCACATCAATGCAAAAGTCAATATCCTTGTCGGGTGGCATCCCCGGCAGGTCTCCAAGAAATACCTCAGGAAACTCTCGAACAACACGCACATAATATGTTTTCCTTGAAAATGGCAATTAAAATTATATTTGATTATGTGGTTCTAAAAATATGCGATTTATCTTAGTACCAGTCATTAGGAAGATGATGTTAAGTGAGATTAAAACATATAGAGTAAAAACAGTTAGGAGATCGAAGTTAAGCGAACCGGGATGCCTTAAATTGGAAGTTCGATGTTGGCCTCGGTGGTTCCCAAGGTCGAGACTCGGGGCTACCGTTGGATGGTCGATGAAGCTATAACAAGTTTAGGACCCGCCAATGATTCAACTTTTCTGCTTTCCAAATGTAGCTCGCGTAACCACTATAAATATTGCATCTACATGCCATCCGGATTTTCACTTCCACCTTTTGGTTTTTAGGTCTTCTTTTGCGCTCATCCCTCCCCTTAATTTTATCTTCTCATCTCTTCTCTCGTAAACCCCGATTCAATCATGGCCAAGACTTCCAAGAGGATCCCTTGAAAAGAGGATATTTCTTCCCCCACATGCCCGACCAAAGATAAAGTGAAAAAACCACCTAGCGCTGAGCAATGTATTCCTGGTGATTTTGAGACGACCTCCGACCTTACCATCGATAGGCCTCCCAACAAACCGGGTTTGCGAGCCCGTATCCAGGTATATTTGTATAATTCCCCAAGTCGAGAGGGTGAAAATTGATTGCGGTTGGGAGGAAATAACGCTTGTTGAGATTCCCAGGGCTGAGGAAGCTATAACCACTTATAAAGACGGCTTCCTCAGTATCTTTACGTACCCATTTACACTTGGTCCCATACACTCTTCCTCCCCCTCAACAATAGATCCGGTCATACTGGACTTTTGTTGTCAATACCGAGTGACACTCGGTCAGATATACCCTTCCTTCTGGAGGATCGTATACATGCTTCGATACTTTTCCAACCAGATCGAGGAAATGGATTTTACCCTAGACCTTTGATACGGTTGTACAGTCCCCGGCTCTTCCGAGGGGGCTTAATTAAGCTCCACCATCAATCTGCGAAGTCATTTTTCTCGAGCATCGATGAGGACAGAGATCGAGGTTGGATGAGTCGTTTCATCAGAGTGAGGACTTCAGATGTTATTCCAGCTGATCGGATGTCGTTCCCAGAGGAATGGAACATGGATCGTATGTATCTTTGTTTTAGATACGTCTCGTCCTTCCCTTAACTCTTTTTTCTAAATCGGGCATTTCTTGGTAATACAGTTGCTGTTTAGTTCCCTGACGCAGTCCCAAAATCTCGGGATGGATCAGGCGTTTGAACTCCGCCTTTCCATATAGTATGCATTCATGGCGGGATTTGGCCAAAACACGTTGGCAGGCCAAGAACACGGGAAGCTCCTTGCGCGATCGTTGCATATTTTAACGCATGTGTTCTTCTGTAGAAGTGAAATTGACATGTTCCGACAATACATGCCTTGGGGATAATTGGTCAATGAAGTCGCCTATGCCCGGTGAGGCAAGTGCTTCAAGGCTTGAGAAGGGAAATAAGAGGAAGAAGGGGACTTCGGGTGAGTCTCCAAAATCAAAGAAAATCAGGATCCGCAGGCCCAAAACTGATGCTACGATCCTAACTACGGCTGCTGCAGCGAGCCTGCTGCAGGTGATGATGGCTATGACGAACGCCCTCTAGCATGGAGGGGGGGAGAAGTGCCATTATTCAGGAGGCCACAAAGCGGGGGACCCCCGAGCCGGAAATAGCTGAAGGGGATCAACCTCGATCGGAGCAAAGCACTGGTGGGGGTGGAGTCCCCAAGCATCGGTCTGATCGTGATTGTCCATACCGACGGGACTTTAATTGTTGAGTTCAAGGAGCTCGAACCTGAAATAACTCGGGACCAAATAAATATTTCGACCGAGATCATTGATAACCTCGGTTTGGGCCCTTCGTTTTCCCTTGGAGAAATAAGTGATGCTTCGAATAGGGGTGCCGCCGATGTGGGGCTCTCTTAGAGCGAGTTTTACTCATTTAGAGACTTCTTTGCCGGTCACCGGGATGACAGTGATTTCGACGCTCCGGTCGCCGTTGAAGAGGCATGGAAGCTTCAAAAGCAGGTAATTTCCATCTCTCCCTTCGATTTTCTGCCTTCATTCGTTAATCTCTTCCCTCTGTACTATAGGTCCAGAAGTTGTACGAACATGTCTTTTCCAAGCTTCATATCGAGCTCACCAGGCGTGAGGAGGAGCTTGGGAAACTCAAGCCGGAGCCCAAAGCGTCAGAGACATCCTCCTCCCGAAAGGATGAGGAGTTGAACTAACTCCGATTCAGTTTGGGGGGAGTGCGCCACGAGCGGGCTAGTCTTGCTGAGCAGGTAAATATTATAGATGAGTTTTATTTCCTTTCCTCTGTGAGTCGGGGCTCCCCTAATATGGCTCGTTCCGCAGATCGAATAGGGGAATGTCCAGATGAGGCAACTCAAAAAGGAGGTCGTGGCCAAAGACGCGGAGATTCTTGAGCTAAAAGAGCAGAACGAAGCTGTGACTTCGGAAAGAGACCTTTTGCAGGACAAGCTATCCTCGACCCAGGGTCTTCTTCGGCGCGCCCAGGGTGAAATTTTCTCACTATTTGTGAACAAGGTTGAGGCTGACGGTTATGCTGCTTCGTACAAAAGGGATGCGGTTGCTTCAAATAATTGAGCTAGGCAAATATCTGAGAAGGCAAGGCTCAAGCGGACTCGAGCCGTTATTGACGCCCGCTTGCAAGCTAGGAGGCAAGCCCTTGAGGAAGCAAGTGTCAAAGTCGCCGATCTTGCTGACGAGATAGAGAAGGCCAGGATAGATAAGGAGGGGTCGGTGCTTCCTACATCTTTGAACGAGGGCTCGGGTGGAGATTTCGGCAGTAGCTCGTCAGACGGTGAAGGCGAGGAGTAGGCCTGTTTTGTTAATTTTGCGTTTTCTTTTCCCCTTTGTACGTTGACTCCTGGAAGGAGTCTCGTGGGGGCGTGCCCTCTATAAACATATTTTTGTGAATACAACAGGGGATTTTCCGTTTTCCAATTTCCTCCGTGTAATGGTGTTCTTTTCATTTTTTTATGTTGGTTTGTCTGGCGTTTAGCAGTAGAAACTGTTGAGATTGGGTACTACCTCGGGCCAACCCGATGTATGAATTTCGGACGGTTACCTTTAGAACCTGTATTAGCAACGACAAGTACTTCTGAGATCGGACATTATCTCAAGATAGGAACGATAGTTCCTTTAGAAAATTATGCAAGCAACGGTGAAGCTTCTCGAGGTTTGGCCGACATGGGGACCTCGAGTCTCTGGGTAATGCCATTCATATGGCATGGCCTCAGAGATGATTGCAGTGGTTAACCGATTCTTCCTCCCATGATCGGTAACGACATTGTCCAAATTAACGGTGCCTCAAGGTAAGTTAATCAATAGTTGCTTTGTCCTATAAATACATTAGCTTCCCCTGCTAGAAGGCTTTGTTGTTTTGAGCGATTATCTTTTTCGTAGAGCCTTTCACACTTTCATCGATTCTTTCTCTATCTGATTTCGGACCTCTTGCCTTGCCTATCCTTCCCCGCACCGGAGCACCTATGGCTACCACATCAAATCCCACTCTTCAATAGGAGAGGGATTCCATTTCCGTTCCTTGCCTGATTGACGGCGTGTTGGTGCCAGACAAATGGACACCAAAACTTGAGGCCGTGAAAAGAGACTGTGGATGGGGTGAGAACGTGGCACTGCGGATACATTCTCCCGAAGAGACTACCATGACCCATGTGGAGGGACATCTGAACGTGTGCACGTACCTTTTTACGTTGGGCCCCCCAGACAGAGTTGTGCTTGACCTTTGTAGAAGGTATCAGGTTACTTTGGCGCAGGTTCATCCATCTTCCTGGAGGATAACATCGATGATGAGATTTCTTGCCGAGAAGGTCGGGCTCGTGTTCACCCTTAGTCATCTTATCAGATTATACTGGCCCTCACACTGTCGGGGCCTAATCACTCTCTGACGTCGATCTACTCGGCCTCTCGTTGCTATCGACGAGGAGGAGAGGGATCGCGGGTAGATGAGTCATTTCTTCTCCCGTAGGGGGTGACTTGCAGGATGCTCGGGGCCAAGGGCCGTATGACAGGAGCAGGACCCCTGAAGGTTGTGTCTCTCCTTGGGGCAGTTCGACTGGGACCGAAGGGACCAGGTCAGAAAGCGCTCAGTCGGCCTTCGGGGAGGCCCAACGCTTTTGCAGTGCATTGAGCTTCGATGACCTTCCGACCTTTCAACTTCGTATTTCAATTTTTTAACCAGAGTTCGCTTTTCATAGGTCTTTGATAGGTTCAAGTACGAATTCAAGAAAGCTTCGGACGGGGAAAGATCCTTCAAGCCCCTTAGCGATAACCAGGCAAGGGAATTGGCATACCTTCGGTATGAGGCGAGCCGGAGCCGGAGCCGCGACTATGAAGGTCGCCTCGAGGGACAGTTGATTTCCGAAGCGACGACGTTTATGTTTTCTTTCTTGTTTTTAGGGATTAATGTCCTGGCTTTGCAGTTGCTGAGGAAGACGGAAGACCTGGAACGCCATTTGGGAAGAATTGGTCAGGTCGAGCGTGAGTGCAATGGGCTTAGGGCTCAGAATGACGCCTGTGTTGCGGCCGGAAAGAATGCCTTGGCCAAAGTTTTTGCCCTCGAAGCGCACCTTCGGAATGCTCGGGAAGATTACTTGGTCCAGGAGAGAAAGATAGGAGAACTCGAAACCGAGCTCCTACGAATGAAAGCTGAAGTGGTTGATGCCTATGTTGAGGCTCAAGAAGCTCGTGCGAAGGCCTACAAAAAGGTGGTTGTTTATTCGAAAGATGTTGTTGATATTCGGGCTGAGCTGAGAAAGGTTCTGATTGTGAACGCTAGAGAAGAGTCTATGCCCACCATAGATCCCGAAGGGAAACTCTCGAAGAAATCCATGACAGGGGCTTCGACCTTTCGGAAGAGATTAGGTAGGCCAGGGCGGATGAAAGAGATGCCAGACTCCTTATATAGGATGAAGAAGAGACCGATATGGCTACAGTCCCTGAGAGGAAGTAGATCCAGTTTCTCTTGTTTCTATTTGATTGGGGCTCTTTGCAAGAGCGCTTGCAAACGTATATCTTTAATGCCTGCTTATATGGGAAATTTCCCGATGTTTTCGGCTTGCTCACACATGTGTTTCCTAGAATTTCAATTGTCTAAAGCCGGCCTGGCGATCTTGTTGCGGAAGCCCTTAGGTTTACGGATCAGCCTTGAGGCCTGTTAAGTTAGTGTTTAAGCTCATGGGGTCAATATGACCTTTAATCAGCCCGGAGGCTTTTGGAAGTGGGCTTGTAAGCTCCAATATGTTTGCCCCTGGGCATTTTCGTTAATCATCTTCGGGCTTAGCCCTCGAGCCGGGTCACGACTCGAACTTGTCAACCCTTTAGATTTTGACTCAACCCGAAGGCTTTTTAAGCTGGCTTCAAGGATCTTACACTTTTCTAGTTAACCATTTCGGGCTCAGTCCCCGAGCCGGGTCACGACTCGAGCTCATCAACCCTTCAGGTTTTGAATTAGCCCGTGGGATTTTTGAGTTGGCTTCAAGAATCTTACGCGACTTTAGTTTTGGCTACGTTTTGCCTAGTTAATGCCCTAGATATATTGCGTTCGTCCGACTCTTCGACGGTTTGATAAGAACCTCGATTATGAGTCATTATGCGATGATAGGTGAGCACCTAGAAAGGTTTTTCCCTTTGGCTGAACTTGTTTCAAAGCCCTTTCATTTTTAGAGCTGACATGAAAATGATCGAAGCTCTCTTATTTTGGCCGAGGGTAGCACGATTTACCAGTTCTTTATGAAGTAACTTCGAAGGATTTGATTTTATCATGATAGTCGGGCGTCCGCGAGTAACGTTAGTTTGGCCGTAGTCTATCGACCAGAGTCATTTATATTCGGTCGGAGCCTTTAGTCCCGAGTATCGTATCCTCGGCATCTACATTCAAGGGTATGCCTTTTTAGGGGTCTTACAAGTTCGAATATATAGCCTTGGCTTTGAAGCCGGGACCATTCCTTGTTATTTAGATATACCCACTTTGGGCCTTGTGATCTTGGTCATGCCCGTAGGACTTATAGTTTTGAACATATCCGAGGTTACCCGCTTGGGATCTTACGGCCTCGGGTATTGACAATTCGAATGTTAATGATAGTCGTTTCTTGAATTTGCTAAGTGTTTTGATGATAAAGCACTCCTTTGATTATTTTATATAAGTATATATGTTTTCGTTGTTGAGGGTTCGATCCTTCTATATGGAAATGGTTCATTTGACCGTTCGACTCGATACAATATTTTCCTATTGAGATCCTTCTTGGCTTGTTTTGTTCCGCTTGAGGCGCGGCTTTCTGGGACACGACCCTCCAGTATTTTAGGTTTATTGGAGAAAAACCTTGAATCCTTGACCGAGTATTCCATAGGTAGCACATGGGTGTTGCCTCATTAAAAACCTTGCTGGCAAAACCCTTTTCGGGGCAAAATTCGAGGGAATGAAAAGAGTGCAACGCGCACTTTAACACCTAAGGCCTCCGAACCGGAAAGCGCTTCGACTCCCTTTTGTCGGACACCTGCGTATAAGTTAGTATAATATGTGAATAAGCAAGGGGGAAGCCGTACCTTAGCGACGATGACGAGTACCAGCCTTGATGGCGTGTTGTCCCTTTATGCCTGTTCTAAGGACGCGGTATGGTCCTTTATTTGTGAATTCAAATGCAGTCGGGGATGCGACGCGTTACCGCCATTCGGCGTGCTGCTCCTCGCATGCCATTTTTATTCCGCCTTTCTTCGGACACTTTATCATTTGGTGGGGGATTGATGGTACTGCTCTCACGTGGCGTACCCGCGACCTCCCTAGCAAGGTGATGTTTCCCGTGTATCTGTGGAATTGGTATCCTGAGCTGCGCCGGCCATGCTGGTTGGTAGGACGATCTCTCCTTTTGTGGTCTCGCTTGTTGTACCGAATCTGTTGAGGATTCAAAGGGCGGGCGTGGTTTGGTCGGGCAGTCCGAGCTACCCTATTACCTTTGACCTGACTACGTTGGCCAAGCTACCTAAACCCACAAGCATATGTTCAATCTAAAATGTATTCATAAGAAAAGAAATTACCAGCGTGCCGTTATGGGGTTGTGGTAAGGTCCCGATGCCCTCGTCGATGAATGCGAGGGTGTCGATCCCTCACATGATAACGTGCTACGGTTCTTCCGCTTCACTTCTTCTGTACGCCTCTCTCTCTCGAAATTGGTTTATGGCCCGGTCGCTGAGGAATTCTCTGAGGTGCCCTTTGCTGAGTAGTCGGGCTACTTCTTCCCGGAGTTGTCTACAGTCTTCAGGTCTTTGACCGTGTGTGCCGTGAAATCCACACATCAAGCTATGGTTTCTTTGTGATGGATCTGACAATATGGGTTTGGGCCATCTGGTCTCCTTGATTTTGCTTACGGCCGACACGATGTTCGGGACATCGGCGTTTAAGTTGTACTCCGATAGTCGGGGTGCCTCCTCTGGTCCTACGAATCGGTCGAAACTTACTCGGCTCACGAGTCCCCAAGGTTTGTGGCCTCGGTCTGTCTTTCGATCGTCACGGGGTATATTACGTCTGGGAGCGTTTCTTCGATCCTCAACGTACGGCTGGTACCTTCCCTTGCTTGTTCTCGGTTCCTTTGCCTAGAGCCTTCTAGGGTATACTGAGCCTGAGGGGGCTCCCAATTGGTCGTCCTCGACCCTAATCTTCGACTGGTATCGGTTTTGAACATCTGCCCACGGGACGACAGGATATTCAACCAGGTTCTGTTTCAGCTGCTTCGAGGCTATCAAGCTTCGCTCGTTCAGACCCTGGGTGAAGGCCTGTACCGCCCAATCGTCGGAGACCGGCAGTAACTCTATTCGCTCCATTTGAAAGCGAGATACGAATTCTCGCAACATTTCACTTTCTCTTTGCTTGATTTTGAAGACGTCTGACTTCCTGGTTGCAGCTTTGATGGCTCCTGCGTGCGCCTTTATAAAATAATCTGCAAGCATAGCAAATGAGTCTATCGAATTGGCGGGGGGGGTAAGGTTGTGGTACCACATCATGGCCCCCTTCGACAATGTTTCTCCAAACCTTTTTAACAAGACGGATTCGATCTCGTCCTCCCTTAAGTCGTTTCGCTTCACAACACAAGTGTAGGTGATAATGTGCTCATTGGGATCCGAAGTCCCGTTGTATTTTGCTAGGTCGGGCATTATGAATTTTTTTGTGATGGGCTTCGGGGCCGCACTTGAAGGGAAAGGTCTTTGCACGAACTTTTTCAAATCCACACCCTTCAGGATCAGGGGTGCACCCGGAATTTGGTCGACCCTCGTGTTGTAGGTCTCCATTTTTTTGTAATTTTCTTCTATCCTCTTTTCCACTGATTCGATTCTCTTGGTGAGGTCCTCGAGCATTTTCATGATGGCGGGGTTGATTGCCGACCCTTCGTTGCTCGATCTCTCCAGGACCTGCTTGACTCGAGGAGCCGCCTGCGGTGCTGTTCTGCTTGGAGTCTTTTGGTGACTCTGCAGCTGAGCGATCACCAATTGTTGTGCCTGCACAATTTTGAAAAATCCGTGGAGGCTAACCTTCCTTTCCTCCTGAACCGGAGTGTTCTGAACCTCCCGTTCTTCTGCAGGACGTGTATCGTCGTTGGTGTGGGAACTGACGTCAATGTGTTGGGCATTGCGCGAGCCCACATCCACCGGGTTCGGGTTTGGCACACCCTTAAGGTTCTGTAGCGGTGCGCCAGCACTTGAAACAGCTGCACTATTTTCTCCGCGCTCTTCGGCACCATTGTTCTCGCGTGCATTTACTGAGTTAGACATTCTGACCTGAAATCAAAGATCCTTTGGACAAAAAAAGTGTGAAATATAACTTGCGTTTGTTAGTGAACCAGCGCTAAAACAATCACTATTATTTTTAGCCTCACGGTCGGCGGCAAACTATTTACCTTGAAAATGGTAATTATAATTATATTTGATTATGTGGTTCTAAAAATATGTGATTTATCTTAGTACCAGTCGTTAGGCAGATGATGCTAAGTGCGATTAAAACAGATAGAGTAAAAACAGTTAAGAGATCGAAGTTAAGCAAACCGGGATACCTTAAATCGGAAGTTCGATGTTGGCCTCGGGGTTCCCAAGGTCGAGACTCGGGGCTACCGTTGGATGGTCGATGAAGCTATAACAAGTTTACAGGCCTCAGAGTATGCTATTTATGATCAATAATGAGCTATAAACGAAGAACAATTAATAGAAGGAAATAAATGCAAGTAAATGAGCTAGTGGAGGGAAACAGAGAATGTTTGAGCAATGAAGCAGAGAATGTTCTTGTTCCTTGTATTCAAAAATGGTCCCTTACAAAATGACAAGGGTCCCCTTTTTATAGGAGGGAGAATCCCAACATAGTACATTCAGATTTATTACAAACATTTGTAATTGATACCGCTATTTAATGTTTGAGTACGGAGTTGTACTTTGTTACAGAGCTTTTTGCCTCAATCCTCGTGCCGTTTCCCTACGCCGATCCTGAGCCCGTACTGCCTCGAGGTCGATGTAATGGAGGCTCGAGGTCAGACCCCGGGTCGTATCTCGGGTCTTGTGCGAATAAGCTGACAAATGTCACAATAAACATAAAATCAGTCTTCCCGATTTTAGCCGTACACAAAATCCATAGAAGGAACCTCAGCACTAGAATCACAAACATAAGACAAATAGGCCAAGCATCCATTCTTGACCATACGCCGAACCTTCATATAAGAAACAACCCTGTTGGAAGAATGACCAGGGGTCCCTCTCCACTCTAATCGAGGCAACCCTGGAAAGGCTAAGGTTTCTCCAAGATAGCATGGTAAGGAGAAAACCAATCCATGCCTAATATAACGTCGAAATACACCATATCGAAAAGCAAAAGGTCTACACTGGTCTCAAAACCCCCAATAACGACCAAACACGAGCGATGAAGACGATCTACCACAATAGCACCCCCCACAGGTGTAGACACATATACAAGGGTACTCAAGGAGTCACGACCACAATCAAATATGAAGCAAATTAAGATGACACATAAGAGTAAGTAGACCCCAGATCAAATAGGACTGAAGCTATTACATCTCGCATTTTCGTACGTTAAAGTTTTGTCTTCAGTTAATCGACGTAGACTCGAGGATGAGATTATTTTTAGGTTAACTCATTTATGCTATTTATAACAAGCGATAAGTTAGTGTCATGAAGGATAAATGATACACGAATTAAAGAAAACGAGTTTCATTGAAGATGGCCAATTTGGGATAAATACAGGTCGAGCGATAACACTCGATAATTATGGACTAGAACCGTGCAAGATACCATATGACCACAATAGTATGATGTTTAAAGTATATTAAAAATGAGGAGTATTTTAAGTAGTTGAGATAATTCTTAATTATGCGGGTAATTGATTAGTTATTGAGTAAAGAAACATTACCTAGTTAATTAATAACTTATGAGATAAAGACTAATCCCCACCCCAAAAAAAAATAACATGGCAGCAAAAGCTAACCAAACAGGATGACTAAGAGTCAAATTGGCTTTGGTGGCAACATTCCTTAATATAGACACCCCACTTTCTTATACTTTGTATAGAATCAAAATATTGGCATTCTTAACATCAGGAAACGTTAAGCCATTTTCAAAAGCTTTATTTCCTATGTATTGAATAAAAAGACACAAATCAAAACCTTAGTCATTTCCTACAAATTAGAACTTAGGAATGAAGAGTTAAGAAGTCTACAAAAACAGAACGCGCAATTCTTATGAAATCTTCAACAAAGTTCTGGTCTAAACACTTCATTAGCAGCGAGACTTCTTGCGGTCGAATTCTCTTAGAATATTATACGGATTTTTCCCTACTCCAGGTATGTTAAGGTTATCCTTTATTTCTTTTTGGCATAATCCAAATTATACAGAAGAAATGAGCAAATGCATGGTTTCCATAAATTACTCTATTCGTAAAAATACTAGGGGTATCTATATTCTTGATTCCCCATGTGAATTATTATTATCTTCTCTTCATGGGTCCCAGAAAAATATGTATTTAATAATGTTTATCCGAAAGGCATATTGATTTTTATGGCGTCCGAAAATTTTATTAACGTATTTCTTATGCATTTCATGCATTTATACATGTAATTGACCCATGACCGCATGACGTTATATACACACACACACACACACACACACACACACATATATATATATATATATGTATATATATATATATATGGGAAAAGGTTACGACGTTATATACGCACCACCACCTGATCAGTTGATATATGTTGATGATGTTGCCCACAGTGACCAAGACGATATGATGGGATGACCTCAGTGGCTTGATGATGTTATGTACACCTATACCTATGCATGACACGACATTTATATGCACGTGCATGACATTATAAATGTTTCAGAATTTGATTAACGTATTTTTTATGCATTTCATGCATTTATACATGTACATTGACCCATGACCACATGGCGTTATATATACATATATATGTACATATATACATATATATATATATATATGTATATATATACATGTATATATATATATAACACGTATATAACGCCATGAGAAAATTGTATATATATATATATATATATATATATATATATATATATATA